>KN493549.1:0-10592 GCA_000787155.1 Scartelaos histophorus | reverse complement strand
CCACGCCCAATTACCCTTTAAGCTCTTCCAAGCACTGTTGCCTCTGGCCTTAGTGCAGCAACACATGGTTAAGTCATAATGTAAAGAGGCCACGGACAGCGGGAGCATGTGTGGGCGAACAGTTATCACACTGTGGGGACTCAAATCTGTGCACATCACTCACATCATCACACGGACCTGATTTCACCGGTGGGACAAAAACAATTTATTTTAAGATCAACAACATGATCTAAAGTATAAGAATAAATTAAATGTGCCGTATCTAACTTTGCCACCTACTTGTCAGATGTTAATACTTTGTCTAGAACGTCCTACACCGGCCGAGATCAGATATAAACGCTTAAATATATCAGAAAATGACTTAAAATTTGTGAAATGATCTTGCTGCATGGACAGATAATTTTCCTTGAGAAGATATCTTAAAATAAATTACCTCTAGACTAGAACAGTCTCAGAACTAGTAAGTAGATAATAAACCTGAAGCAAAATGAATAAACTGATAAGTTTTAAAATCTTGTCCAGATCAGAGAAACTTGCAGTGCAAAGTTTAGCATTAAACCTGTTGATCTGCATAGAGGAAAGCAGCACCTTTAGACATGGGGTCAAGCTAACAGTAAGAATGCGTCTTTTTACTGTATTTTTACTGCAATTAAAACACATATTTGATAAATGCAAGATTCGTTTAATGCCGTAATGTGGAATATTCCAGACTAAAAAGTAACACCTACATAAAGGCTAACACATGGCAGAAAAGTTGCACAGTTCATCTTTAAGGAGAGGCAAGAAGTGACTATGGTTAAGATTAGAATCGGTCTCCAGGAATTGAATGTAAGCCAACGTGTGTGTATGTATCTGTGTGTGTGTGTGTATGTGTCTGTGTGTGTCTGTGTGTGTGTCTGTGTGTGTGTCTGTGTGTGTGTGTGTGTGTGTGAAGAAAGAGGCGGTGCTGCTCAGTAACACCAGCCTTTATCTCTTCCCACTGGTGAAAGGACCACACCGGGATCAAACACTCTTTGAAGACCTGAATTTATGGAGCTGAAATGGCAACTCACATTCAGCTGCTGCAGTCGGCGTTGTCTGTGTGATGTATGGGCTGATTCTAGTGCGTCTGGACATGCTAAACAATGCAAATAATAGATCAGAACACAATCATAACATTTCATTCATTGTGATTACAGTTCACAATCAATGGGAAGCTTGTGTGTTTGTTTGTGTGGGTGCATGTGTGTTTTTCCCTCCAGATTCACCTTTCTTGAAACATCTGAGGATTTAATATTCAGCTCGTATAATCAGAAACAGAATCAGAATACTGTAACTGTTAGTACTTTGCAGTGGTACCGTGTTGGTCAGCCTGTGTTGTTTTTAAAGTCCATTAGAAATAAAGCTTCAGTTGCAGTGTTGAGGTTGTATTTCTATTAGGGAACGTTCAATAGTTACTGGTGACACAATGAGCACATTAGTAAAAGTTTTAAGATTGCCTGACCACTCAAGAAAAAATGATCTTTCTAGTCTTTGTAGTAAAATAAAGAGATTCAGACAGAGCAGTGCCCGCAGTTAGCATTAAACCCCCCAGGGAATGTTGATGACATAAGCTGCAAAGTATCAATACCCAGAGAATTCTTTTGATTTTGCCGACCAACCGAAAAATAAAAAATAAAGTTTAAAAAAGTGCAATTTTATATCATTATCGATGAATAAAGCTCATTATTTAAGTGTCATGTCCTTGTTTTTCCAGTAATATTTTGTAAAAGTATCAAAAATAACTTACCATTGTGCTAAACTAAATGTACAAGGCGAAACGGGTTTTCACCGACCCACAATGGCACATGTGTCTTTTCTGGTTTACAATATCAAAATACAATACACATGTTTTTGTTGCGTTAGATAACAACCTCGAATAGACACTCTACTTCTTTGTTCCAAGCTCAATATAAAAGAAATGATTGAAGCTCTGTTCCCGTCCCATTACCTGTGCAGTACGACAAAGCGCATAAGACAAAGCTGCTGACATTTTTGAAAAGATGTTTAAATATGAACATTGGCTAACCCGGCGCTCCGCACAAAAGAGTCGCTCTCTATTGTAGCATCGTTCTCCAGCTCTTGGTGACAGTCCAAGACCTACAGATGTTTTTGTGTGAAGTGAGGGGCTTGAGACCAAGGAGGTGCTAGACGCAGTTTGGTGCCATCAATTTTGGGTGATGTTAAGGTGATTAATTCATGTGCCAAGTCTCGCTCTGATTGGACGAGTCTTTGGGGAGCGGTTGGACTGATTGGTTAGTTCCTGTTTTTAGCCAAAATGGGATGGCGATATGGGTATAGTCTTTTTGTTCAATCCCCAGAGATCAAGAGCAAATTAATACAAATGGTAGGAGCTCTCGTGTGTCCTGGACTGGAGAGCTCACCTTCCCCCCAGGTACAAACAGCGCAGAGGAGAGTGGAGCAGGTGCATTCAAGTGCAGAGCAATCGGAAAGAAAGATGATTGGAATATATCAGCAAGAGAGGGAGAGAGAGAGGGAGGGAGAGAGATGCAAGAGAAAGAGAGAGGGGGGAGGAGAGAGAGCGCGGAGCCGAGGAAGCCACATATGAAATTATTACCTCAAAGGAGAGAGAAAAAACACAGCGCTCCACTTTTGTTTTGTGACACTTGTGGAAATCTCAGGCAGGACAGATGTTTCAGTTTGAAAGGATTTTGATCAAAAGTGCCATTTTCTGTGGCGCTGCATGAATATAGAGGGAAAATAGGTTTTGAAATAACTTGTTGAAATGTCTAAAAATGATATTTGAACAATGAGGCTAAGGAACATTTGAGTCAATTTAAACTAGCGTGTGTTTATAGTGCAGTTTAACCCTATGGAGTTGGGAAGTAAGTGAATACATGTACCTAGAATATGTATACACATTTATTGAATACAGTCAAATGAATATATTACAATATTTGATCATGTAATTTAGACTTCAAACTGCACATAATTAGTGCAAAAAATAGTAAAATCAGCTCTAATGATTGTGCATGTGTCATTTTTTCATCTCCAATAGTGACAGGAAATACTTTAAAAACAGTCCATCAAATATAAAGGTGTTTTTCATCCAACATTGCATCTTTACACTAAAATTTCAGTGCAACTTGATGTAAAAGTTTTCTGTACAATCTGAATGCTTTACTCTGATTGGACCATGTATCAGAATACATTATAAAACTCATTTTAACGTAGGTATTCAGTATTCTGTAACTAAATACAGTTGCAAAGTATTCTTCCCATCACTTTGAATCGTACATAACTGAAATAATTGCGTGGATATGTTGCCATAATAGGGAGGAAATAATCTCACACAATTACACTATAGAGCCGGGACCACTGCTATAAATATCCAGGCTGAATGTTCCTGTTTGTGGAGTGAGCAGCGATGGCGGCAGAGTGACCCCTTCTGGTGTCCTGCCCTCAAGCTACAAATCTCAACTGCACTCAAGTCAGTCAACACAAAAAACATGGAGAATTTAACATAATCTGCAACATAAAAAATAAACGCAATAAACACAACTTAAGCCACGAAAGTTCAGCACTCTTCAAATTTAATTATAATCCAAAACCATTAGCCCAAAGCCCATAATTACTCCAAACATGCTCCAAACACAATCAAATGCCTGTTGGATTTGTGCATGCTGTTTACCATTGCATAGATATCCAATACTTCAGTCTGCACAATGAGAGAATAACATTGACTTGCCTGATTAAATTCAGCCCTTTGGTGGGTTTAGGCTTTCATGTGAAGTGGGCGCTCCTCTATTGATCTTTCCATCGCATGAGGCTGCAAAAATCTAGCTCTCCTCCTCCTCTCTGCAATTTCATTACACCCCAAAGGCCAGACCCCTGCTCAAACTGATCATTGCTTGGAAAGACAATATGATATGTGGTTTGTGGTGAGCTGACATCATGCATTGAGTTAAACTCAGGAGAGCTAGAGTGACATCGTAACCCAGGGGACAATTGTGACATGTAAGATTGACAGATCCTCTTCTACTCACGAGCAAAAGTCTTTATGTAGCTTGTATGTGGCCGCTGGCTCGTGAGGCTGTGAATAGACAATGTTTTTGCCTTGACATTGGACTGGTTTTTGGATGAGACGAACAAGTTGGGAGTAGCGACTGGTGTCAGAGCGTGTTTAGTCCTCTGCAGGCTTTTTGGTGGGAACTGGACCAATCAAAAGCTGCAGAAGGACCAGATACGTCAGAGAGGCAGGACATGTTATTTAACTGGACTAAAAATGTTTGTTAAGCACTGAAGAGGAGGTTCTATATGTAGAAAGAGGGATGTGCCTATGTACCTTATCATAATCATCCTGTTCAATAATAATAAAGGGCCCATATTATACAGTTTTCTGTTATTTTCTCATTACAAACATACCTGGAGTTCTGTTTTGTTCTCCTCTCAATCATTATAAAGGGTTATCCAAACATGTGTGAATGCAACAATCCCCAACTCCAGATCTGTTTTTGATGAATTATAACATGACTTAAACCTCACAAGAGCCAATTTTAACAGTTAACCCCAAGGCAGCTGGAGCTTAAGTTGATCAAAACCACATCAGGCAAAGTTACAAGTCAAGTCTGTGAAAAAGAGCCCCCACTCACCACAGGAATGCATGTTTTCTTTTTCTGTTTTCCAGCAAACAAACATACTTGAATCTGAATGAATGCGAGATAGTGAACGTTCTTGATAATGCAATAACATCTCATTAATATTTATTGTTTGCTTTAAATTTGACTTGACAAAACCCAAACAAACCAGCACAGAAACAGAACCACTGCTCTGCTTTGTGCTCTGAATGTGAATGTGATCATTGTACAGTGTGGCTGTAATTGTCCAGACAGACTGTACTTCCTGATATTTGGGGAATCAGAGGAGGCCCATGTCAGAGTCTGCATTAAGAGGGGAAAAGATTACACTCTCGCCCAGGGCCATTCATGTTTAACCCATATGGTACCTGCGAGTAATCCTTTTGGGGCACGTTTCCACCAGAACAGGCCGTTTACACCCCTCAGCTCAATTACACAGAGCCGTGGTGAAGTGGAAAGAGGCCCACGAGCAGGGCGGGGATGAGTGATCAGAGAGGACCAATCAGGAGCAGGCTGAGCGGAGAAGGGGGCGCTGTGTACTATTATCTGTATATACTTAGACTGCACTACTTTAACAGGACAGAAGCACATTCAGATACATACAAAACTGCTTTTAATGCGAATACAGTCATAAGAAAAGCTATTGATACTTTGAGACATGACGCTGGGGGTGTTTTACATGTATTTCTATGGTGTTACCTCAGTGAAACAATCCACATGTGAGGGCACGGTTAAAAAATGTTTTAAACTCAAGAAAACAAACACTCGAGGTTCTGCTCAGGATTTTAGGGTTTGATTTTCAACAAAAACGTGAGAAAAAAGCTATTGGCTAATGCTAGATAAAATACGACTGTAATTTAATGTTGTATTTCTAGTTATACCAGCTCACTGTGTTAAAATAAAGCTCATATTAAAGTCTAACAGTCCTCAGACAGAGCTGTGTCTACAGGTAGCATCACACCACAGGATGTCTTGGAAGGTGCTACATAAAATCCACTATTATTAATTATACAAAGATCTTTTAACTACACTTCCTCCATATATACCGGTGTATATACTACTTTTACTTTTACTACTTTTTTATTTTTTTCAGCACATTACGCTCTAATCAGAATAAATACAGAATGCTAGTGGTATAATTTTTTTTCTTTATAATTAAAATGTATTTCAACAGAATTAATCCAACTGTATTTATTTTCAGAGAATGCACAAAAAACCAAAGCAAACAGTAAAATTATTGAGTTGTTAGCAAATGTTTTATCAAATTATTGTCATAAAAATGTTGAATACCCATTTAAAATCATTCAACCTATAATTACCTGAAAATGGCGCTTGTAACTATCCACAGATGTCACCGTCGCATCTGTCCAGAGGATATATATTCACTTCATGTACAGATGAAATGATGCCCACAGATACAGTGAGCTTATATAACACAGCTCTTTGTATGTAGGTCAGTGTGTGTTGTGCGTTGTGCTTTGTGCTGTCTCATGGATGAAAGGGGTTACACAGACGCCACTGCAGGGGCTACAAGTGCGCCGCTGAGAGACCCTTTCAACTCTTTGTGCACGCCCGCCCCACGTCTGTCACCGACCACACCGGAACACTTTCTTTATGTCCAGGCCTCCTCAAATGCCCCATAATGCATCAGCGTGTGAGCTCCGTGCACCACAAAGCCTCCCGGGAAATCTCCATCACAGTTCACCATAATTTGACAGTGATGGGTGATGCTTTGATTTGACTCAATAAATCTTTCAGTTGTCGCGATTGTGTCGAGATTTTGTTCGACAGCGTGAGGGCAAATGGTGAGAATGAAAAGGGTGCGAAAACTCACCCAGGGGCAATTTTGTCTCTTCGTGCATGTTCGGGAGGCGGGGCAGCTCAGGACTGGCCCTGTCCCGAGGTATTACGAAATGGGGATATTTAAGTGCTATAATTGGACAATGTTGAACCCCTGCGGTGAAATTGCACAGGGGACGAGAGAAAGAGTAAGTGCATGGGCAAAACTAGGGCACCATATGTTGGGTAAGCATTTTTAATATAAGTTTCTTTGTCCTGATACAAGCATAAAACATGGATTGAATGGACAAATAAAATGTGCTTCATGTAACTTTCCTAGTGAGCCACCTGCTTGTGTCATCTGCTTACCTGCTTGTGTCCATCTTACTGCTTTGCTTGGTAATAAATTCAAAATAAGTAGCATAAATAGCAAGAGACTGGTGTCAAATAAGGTATAATTAAAACAAAATATAGAAAAATATCACATTACACATATTTATCTTGCATTTATTCAATTACACATAGTGTTATAAACATGGATTCACTTCTGATCTGACCAGAAAAGTATAGTGGCATTTTTTACTTATCTGAACAGAAATTAAAAAAATAGAAATCTAATGCCATGCTGCAAAACACTGACGGCCAAACAGTAACATCTCCATGGAAAGAACGTGGCAAATTTCACCAGAAAAGTTGCACTGTGCACCTTTAAAGATCATTACAACAGAACGGTACACTGGATAAAACATTATTTTTAACACTGCACTCACTGTCGCTGGATGTTACTAGACAAAAATGTGGCAAAGCAAAATGTAAAATAAAAAAAGAGAAAATGAATTACAGCTGGCCACAACCTTCACTTTCTGAGATGTGTTATAGACTTGAGCCATCCTGTGTCAGAGTGGAAGTTCACAAGTCCATCCATCAATCATAACAGGACAATAGCAGCACTGGAGCAGACTGGTTTCAAGCATCAATCATATTCTGGACAATGGTTTTACTGTAGCGGCCCTGCTTCTCCTCCAGGGGACAGAGCCAGGAGGACCCTCGGAGCAGATGGGGGTGTGTGAACAGGGCAGAGGCAATTAGACCACTCCTAATCCTCCATCTGCCCCTGACCAGCAGCCAGGGAAAAGACACCAAACACGGGCTCCTACAAGGCGCAAAACCCTGATGTAGCATCGCGCGCGTGAACAAACCCACTCAGCTGTTTTATCTTTGAACGCCTGCTCCTTTTAAGCATCTGCACCTGCAAATCGAGCTGTGTGGCTCTTCAAAGTTACAGTACACGAACGCCACAGAGCCCATGGGAACGAATACTGCAGACTGGCCACAAACTGGTCCTGTGTTACGCAATGTTCTGATCCATGTTATAAAGTTGTTTCCTCATCATTCCTCAACATAGCGAGTGTTGCGTTTTGTTTCATTTACCCACTTTTAAAAACACACAAACCCTGCATATTTACACTGAGTTCTTTTCTCAAAAGATTTCAGCCCTGCAATTTCCAACTTCTACTGAACAAAAGTTAAAAGGTCGACTTGAAAACTACCACTACATGACATCACAAGGTGCAAAAGAGCATTTTGGGGTTTGAAAAATCAGACTAATAAACAATGTTTTTGGTGAGCTCACAAGAATCCATTTTGTGTAATATAGTAAGTTAAGACACAAGATAAATATATGAATATGCTCAAATAAAACGACACCTTTACTCATTATTTTGCAGTCTCTCAGTTGTGTTCATGAGCATTGTAGTAATAGAAAAGTAGTGTTGTGTGTTCTAATTTTGCAAACTCCAAAATATAATTTTCCAGCACCTCGATCCAATAGTTTTAGTTTGATCTGTTTGGAGGAGGAGCAGGGGAAGTGTCAGCTTAGACTGTTGGAGCTGTCACACACACTTCACTAAATAAGTTGCATGTTAAAAATCAATTGAAAATCTTATGAAAGTTGCATGAAGTAGTGAAGTAGCCCCTCAAGCACTAGTATAACTTTTCTTTTCATCTCTTTGTTTTTGTGTCAATGTTTCCAGAAACTGCTCTACTGTAAAGTGTTGAGTCAAGACAAGCAGCTGTTAAGTGTTGTCCTGTGGCTAACAGAGCAGAAATTCACTCAACGTTAAAACCAGATGGGACTGAGGTAAGTGAATGTACCACTGCCAGACAGACACTACCTGCTTTTCCAGTTGGCACCATTTTGTAACAAGCCTCTCCGCCTCCCCTTTATTTTCAAACATCTTTTTGACATCCAGACCTAGAGCTGTTTAGTGCTACGTTCTTGCCAATAATGTCAGTCAGATGTGCAGCCATTCGCAGACAGTTAGAGTGAATCATGGGAAAAATGTTCACCGCTGTTGAGTGAGACGTGAAAGTGACAGCAACAGGAGAATGCAATAAATACAACTCTATAAAGGCAAGAAAATTAAAATATACTTCGCCATCAATCAATCACTGTTCAGTATTAATGAATGAGTAATATGTGGCCTTGTAAAAATGCGTCATTGTTAATTCCAATAATTGCAAAGTCAAGCTGAAATCTTGCTCACGCTGGTAGAGGAACATTAATTTCCAAAGGGCTTTGTACAAAACGCTCTCTAAACTACCACATAAACAGCCAAACAACACCACACTGAGGAACTATTGAACAAACATAAAATGCACTGGATTTTTATAGCGCCTTTTAAATTTCTCACTTGGAGAAGGAGTTTGTACAGCTGTTCTGGATCAAACTGAAGAAAACATGGCTGAAGAACAGCCTCTCTCCAATACGAGTTATTCACCATGTTCATGCATAAGCAAAGTATGGGTTTGGTGTCATGCCCAAGGGCACAACAACAGAATAAGCTGGTTTGAGATTGCTCTATCAACAACTATTGTATGAATTGTAAAATGTAATTGTATTTTCCTTAAATGGCCCATGTTACGCTGTTTTCTGATCTACGTGCGATTCTTCAGCACAAACACGAATTTGTGGACCTGGAGTTGTGTTTTGTTTAAATCACATATGTTTATTACACAAACCAGACAAAACAGTAGTATAGTAATAAAGAAAGTGCTCCACTATGTTCTTTAACTCCACAAATTTTCACAAAGGTCATTGAATCATTTCAGATGTAGTATGTGATGAGGCAATTTTCATAATATACGACTTTTAAGTTATATTTATGTCAAATATCAGCTTATCATTTAGCCTCTGAATGTCTCAGAACTAAACACACACGCACTGTCTGCTATATTTTATTCAGCAGTGTCGTGCAGCCTCCCTGGCCTCAGGTCAGGTCAGTGCCAGTCCCATCCTCATGCAGCTTCATCGGTGACAGGCTGGAGCAGAGCCAGTGCCTCCATCAGCCGCTCTGTCCTCTGCTCTAAGCCCCTCAAAGGCAGGAAGTGCAGACTAATGTCCTGTGTATCCTGACCACTGACCTCACACACATTTTTAGAGAGTTATGTAATGAAACTGTCTGGCTTTTCAATTTATTCTGACATAATTTCTAATCCTGGATTTATAATGCTACATAATGCTTTTCTGAACTGGGGGTAATTATGATGTGATATTGGGAGACTTACTTTGTAGTAAAGTGCTAATGCTAATTAACATGCTGACAGTTTTAGGAGTCCTTAACACCCTGTTATTGGGAGCAGTTTAAAGTCTACACATTTTTAAATTGTAGATGCCATACTTGTAATTTTCTTCAGATAGTAATATGTGCCACCGGAACAGCAATTGCTATTGGAAAATGTTGTGTCCTTTGGCAAGACATTTCATTGATATTAGCAGGATATTAATTTAAAGTTTTCCATTTAATCAACCAAAACTAAAGCCAGATGCACTAAAGCAACTGCTGTAAATATGACACGTTGGCTCTTCCTGTATATTCAAAAGCACAAACATCCGTCTCATCATTTTTAGGCCCGAGCCCCGACAGGCCGATTGCTTTTGCAACAATGAGCACATGAACAAATGCAAGAGGACGTCGTCCTCAACTTCGTCCTCGTGGTCGCCCCGGCATGAACAGCTGTACCCAGTGACCCACGCCCAAGGCCTGGGCCATATTTATGACTGCTAAAATGAATGGAGGTCAGAGGGAGGGCGGGGCCGACCACACTGTGACTTGGGGAAGGTCAAAAGCTTTTAAAAAACATATATTATGCTGTTCCTGTTTTAATGGATCTATTGTATTATTATTATTATTATTA
>KN493548.1:2155-17976 GCA_000787155.1 Scartelaos histophorus | reverse complement strand
TTTACGATGAACAAAATGTAAAATAATAATCCACACCATGTCTCCTTAAATAAAACTGTAAAGCTTCACCAATCCATTAAAGGCCAAGTGGATACAGTGCCTATTAATCACAGCATTAATTTAACGCTTTAAGGCCCATGTTTATCGGTGGCTGTCATGTTTTTTATGTATTTTGAATGGAGAATGTAGGTCAGCCATTACTCATGTCCCCATCCCATACTGAGCTAACCACCGCTATCCTCATTTATTTACTATCAGTACTTATTTATATACAGTATACCAACCAACTCCCACTCCTTTTACTTCACTCATGATTTGCTATATACACCTAATACTCACATTGCCAACATATATATTTTACATTTACAATATGCCATATCTTGTCTATGGAAAACTCTATGTATTTTAAACCAGCGGTAATAAATCTTCGCCGTCAGAGATGCACGGGCACGCACACAATCTCGGTCTCGCCATTATCCAATATTCACACCGCAAAGCGAAACGAGCGCGTTGCTTCAAATTTACAACCCCATGCATCTTAAGCTTGTATGTTTACGGCTGGAAATGGCAGGATGAAATCAAATTCATTACAAGGCCCTACATCATCCCGAGTCGGCTGCCTTTGGCTTTATGTGCGCGCCACCGTTAGCGTAGCCTCCCACCATGCAAATGCGGAACTGCGAGTATGTGGAATGTGAAAGTGAACGTGGCAGTTTCTGTGTACTGTAAGAGTTGAGTTCAGATGTGTCAATTTACATCGCTTCAACATTGCTAATTAGTCTAAATTCATCACGTAAAACCACTATAAATTTAAGACGAAAGAAAGTTTTATTTTGGTGGCGACTTCGTCATCTGCTTGTTTTTATGGATAAGACATTGCTCTACGCGAAATGTTCCACAGTATGACATTAAACAGCTCTATTTTACATTTATTCAATTACACGTGGTTTTATAGCTGAAAAATAATTGATAAAACAGGCATTCTGACTGTAAGGGGGTTGCCTCTCCACAGATCTGACCGGTAACTTGGTCTGGTTTGGTCAATACTGTGAACAATTCCAGACAAAGCAATAACATTTCTAACAAACCAGAAAAGTTACGCAATGCATCTTTAAATCAACCCTTGTGCTTTTCTTCCAGAGAGAGACCGGTGTAGAGCAGTGGTTATGAATTTTTTTTTTTTTCCTCCAGATGTATGTTCAAGTAATCCATTTATAGTACTAATATTTCAAACTCCATTTCAACACTAAAGACAGAATCAGTACAGTATATTATTCTCAAGCAATACAAAGTCATATTCAACACAAAATTATAGTCCTTTTTTGTGTGTTTTTTTTTTAAGGGACAGTCCAGAAGTTTGGACATAGGGCCTCATTTCCTAGTGAGCCAGAGTGGAGTAGACGTATGGAGACACTTTTTAAAACATTCCATCCGGTCCATGTATTTGCAGAAGTCGCCGGTGCTAGGCTAGAGCATGTCATTGGGCGTAGCTAGCCTGCCACTAAAAACAGTCTTACCCACTCCACAAAGCACCCAAGGCAAAACATTTATAACGCCAGACTGTTGATGTGAATGTCTGTGTTGATATAATAATTTTAGAAGCAAAACCAACCTTGCATTTGAAGGATTTATGTCTGAGTAGCAGCAGCAGCGAGTTGTACTTCCAGATAGAAAGATTGACAGCGGTGGACTGATATTACCGCCGTTGCTGAGAAAATAGTCCCTCAATATGTACGAATAGAACGATTCTTTTTTATTTTAAACATTATTATGTCAACACAGACATTTACATTGCTAGTCTGGGGTAATAATAGATTTGAAGTGTTGATTCTGTCCTATTTAGTTTTGATACTAGATTATATTTTTTTCTATTCATTTGAGCATAATGTGTCTTGCTTCACTACAAATACATTGTATAAACAGTAAAATAATTCAGTCAAATAATTAGGATGCTCAGAATGCACAAGGTAAGTGAAGAATAACTTTGGACCACTGCAAACGGTTTAAAATTAACTGTAAAAAAAAAAAAAACTCCTTTAAATATCAATTAGTTTCTTGTTTCAACCCTAATTCATTCAATTTTCTCATAGCTTCTAAAGATCTGAAAACACCTGCTGATATTGAGGAGGTGCAATTTTCCGAAAAATAGACCTGGTATTTTTCTTTCTATTTCAATATTTCCGCTTTATGAATCCCCAATATTATTACAGGCTCATTACTCGTGCACTCAAAACATATTGCCACTGCTACGAGGAATTGTTTCAGGCTGATTTAAACTGCCTTGTATCTTTTACTAGCAACAATTTTCTGTCTTTTTATGTTGAAATTAGCAAAGATTTATTTTCCACACACATGTACTCGTTTAAGTTTTATGGACCTGGCGTGTGCTCCGACTTTACTACACTTCTATTCAGTGATGAAAAAGGTAATTGAACGCACCTACGCAGCTATTAAAGCCGTCTTTGAAGAGACCAGATGCCACCCAAATAAGAACACGTTTGCAAATGAAAATATCTACACTCCTTCAGTTAGTGTCAGATGGTGGAAACGAAAATTGGTTGGAACAAATCGCTGGAGAATGCATTATCAAAAAATTACTTCACATTCGCAGTGGCAAAGTAGAAAATGCAGTATAACTACTTAGAAAGGTCTGGGGTTCAATTCTTTGGGGTATTTTCCGCTGTGTTGTGGTCTCCAAAAAGCTCCAAATAGGTTCTCCGGTGCAAAATCTTACTCCATAAATACATCGCAAAGGTTTCTACCATGTTATAACGTTGTTCCCTCAACACAAAACATGCGTGAAGAATTTGTAGACGTCATCCATGCATGTTTCAGTAATTAAGTGATCTCTCCTGGGCCCTATTCTTCCCCTCCGGTTGGCTGGAAGATTCTGTCCAGTGCTCTGCCCAAGAGCCTATGTCATCCATGCTGCTGCACGACAATTCTCCAAAACATGACATAAAACAGCACAACAACTTGACAAACCGGATGTGATGTGCAGCGGTTTCATTTCGGGTGAAGGAGGAGTGGCTACTGTATTTTTGGGCTATGAAGGTCACCGGATTATAAGGCGCAGTATCAAATAATATGTCAGTTGTGTCATTGTCCACACATAAGGAGCATCGGATTATAAGGCACAATAAGAGAAACAAAACACGTGTCGGATAAATGGAACTTTATTCAGGTCATTTACAATAACTCTCAGTTGTAGCTAACACAAAAATACAAGTTTAACAGTTGGTGATTTGGGCATCAAACATGCCCGGATCCCTCTCAACATTGTTCAGTTTGAACACAAAAATACAAAATCTGAAATCTGCATGGTGCATGTCTCTTAACAGGTGCATTTTGGGTCCTTGTACAGCACACGGCAGAACTACCGGTATGTTGCACAGTCGCCCTATATGTGGCCAACATATTACTCCTCCTGACTCGCCCACTAATACCTTATTAGACTAATGTGGACAACATCAAATTGGTTGGAGGTTAAACACAACCAAAGGTCACACATAAGGCCACTGGATTATAAGGCCACTGTGGATTTTTGAGAAAATGTCATGATTTAGATGCGCCGAAAAATACGATAAGCATGGGGAGCAGGGGAAGCAAGGACTTCAAGCATCAAAAACTAAATTAATAATTAATAATAATTTTAAAATATTAGTACCTTATAGTCCAAAAAATACGGTAAGCATGGGGAGCAAGGGAAGCGCGGACTTCAAGCATCAAAAACTAAGGAAAAACTCATTTTAAAATGTTTGCGGCGAATAACATTTTCAAAACAACAAAAGATAAACCAGTGATCTGAATCTGTAATGTTAAAGGGCCTGTATTGGAATAGCGTGTTATCTTGCTCTTCGCTAATAACACATTTTATTTATTAGGCGCCTTTCTGGACACTCAAGGCCGCCTAACTTTACCGTCATGGCAAACTCCACTCTGAAAGTTGTGAAAAATGCTTATGAACTCATCATGGTGAATAATTAGATTGCTTGGAATGCTTAAGTTAAGTGATAAATAACGTTGGACTGCTGCAAACTGTTTAAAATGAAAATAATTCAGTTTTTCATGTTTTGGAGACAGTAGAAGGCACTTACAGCAATACTGCACCTTTTATGAAATAACTAGACCAGCGTTATTCAAATTGGCTACTCTCAAGATAGTATTCTAACAAAGAGGCTATAGTGAATGCGTTTTATTGAGATTATATAATGTTTAGTGGATAACTGCGCCCAAACTCTGAGAAAATATTGCTTTCTTGCTTCCAATTTGGAGAGAAGCACTAGTGGTCGAGCAGCTCTGATACTGAGTCAATGTAATACGCATTATGAGTTATGAGATGCACTAAAGTTTGAAATTCAATTTAGTCTTATCATTTTTTACACTATGCAGCCTTGGGATCGGTGTGAATGGAGTATTTGCGATATAGGGAACGACGGTTCTTAGAAGGAGCCACTATATTGGGAGCAGAGTAAAGTTTGCCAGTGGGAAACAGATGTTTGCTTTTGACAACAATTTTTGACAGTTTTCTGCACTTAAATGGTGATTAAAGCTCTTCTATCATGCAAATTTTACTTTTGTGAGCTTTTAGCCATGTTATAATGTTGTTACCTCCTCAAAAACATACCTGGAGTTTTTTCGTTTGTTTGCTTCATTCACACATTTGAGAAATTCTTTATTATCTACCTGTATCTACCTTTTATCTATTTGTATCTACATTTTAAAGTCTGACAAATGTGATTGATCTACAAGGGAAATTATTTGGACATAGTAGCTCAGAGCATATTTTCAATCAAATCAATCAAACTTTATTTATATAGCACTTCTCATACATACCATGATTAAAACAACAACAGCAACCCCACCCCCACCTCACTCATATATACAGCACTTTAGACAGAAACGTAAAACATTAAGGTTATAGTAAAAATGAAGAAAAATGGAGGGTTAAAATTAGATAAAGTAAAATAATAATAAATTCAAAACAGATAAAATATGAACCCTTGAAGTGGACCTCAGATCCTCCAGTAGAATGTTCCACAGACGGGGGCTATAAAAACTGAATGACGCTTTACCATGAGTTTTAGTTTGGACTTTTGGGTTAAAAGAAAACTACCTGAGGACCTGAGAGTCTGAGAGAGACCATATATTATAATAACAAAGAGAAACATATAAATGGATTAGTCAATTCTTAATAAGTAGCAGAAATAGCAATAGACTTACTTATGTAGAGAACGTAGAGATTGAAAATTCCAGGGCTAAAATCATCCAAATGATTCTAGTGAACACACAGTGCACTTTGTTTATATCATAAGGCATCTCGAGGTGGATTCTGCAAAAAATCTGCTGTTTCTCAGTCCTTTATGTTGTTTTTTTCCTGTTTTTACGTGTTAGCAGCCATGTTTGTTTTTAGGTGTTATGCTTAATTATAATTTTAAATTTTTACATCCATCTACCAGATTTTCTATGCATTTATTTAATTATTTTAATTATTTTTAGCCTGAATGTTTTAATTAAGTGTTAAGTGTTTTTTTTTTCTTTACTAATTATTTCGTGAAATTATTATTATTTTTAATTAACTTTTAATTTTGTGTTAATTTTGTGTGACACTTATATTTTTAAATTTACAGAAATTAAAAAATTTAAACTATAAACTTAAAAAAAGTTCACATTTTTACATTTCTGCTTAATTGTTCGGGTTTGTAGTGTAAAAATCACAGTGTGTAAATGTAAAACTTTTAATTACGTGGATCTGCCAAATATTAGAGATGTAAAAATCCCTCGATACAATATTTTGATGATACCTCTTATGGTACCTCTCATTTATTGTGATATTTTGTTTCTTACAAAACTGTTAATATGCTATATGTTATTTTTTTCCTTTTAAAAGCCTTGAAAAGCCTTTGATACTATTATAATATGAAGAATTAAGATTTAAAAGTGCTTAATCTTCACGTAGTCTGCATTGTCAACACCAAAGGATCATGGTCTCTGTAGTTCCTTGTGCTTTTTAGCTATTGCTGCACCGTGGCAAGGCAAGTTCATTAGTATAGCACGATTCATAAAGTAATTCAAAGAGCTTTACAGAATAAGAAAGACACAGAGACTCATCATTTGATATAATGTGATGGCCTCTGATATTATTGTGAGAATTTTGAGGATACGATACTACAATATTTCGGTTAGTGTTACATCCCTTCCAAATATAATACAAAAATGTGGCTGTGTCTCATATCTGCTGTGGTGGTAACACATTCCCTTACTCCCTTTGTTCCTCCCTTTAGTCTCACCTCACTGTCCTCGCCTATCATCAACTCCACGCTGTACAACAACTCGACATCACATATACACAGGCATCGGAGCAGAGAAAATCCTATCACCTCCCGGAGCGTTTGGTCCCGTGGCTCCGGAGCTCGGCAGATATCGTCCTGACACCAGATAGCTCCAATCTGCTAAAAGCCCTCTTCACCTTTCTCTCCACCTGTAATCCAGCCATCTGTCAATAATGCCACGATTTCTGACGAGATGTGGCGCCGAGGAAATCGCGGGGCCCATTCAAATGTTACAAAGGTTGATGTACCATGTCAGGCGCGCTCCCTGCCTTCACCGTGACACCTTGTTCCAATCCGGACGGCTGTGTTATGGAATGCAATCTCTTATCTTGTCAGTCTTCTTGCACAGGAGGAGGAGGTGGAGGTGGAGAGCGGAGGTGTAAAAGAAGAAGAGGGGTGCAAATGAGGTGCGGGGAAGTGTATAAGGAAGCGCATCGGTGTGAGATTCGGGGTAAAATGAGAAGAATATGTGTGAAACAGATATGTAAGATATGACATTCTCAGGTGCACCGGCGGATTGTTACGCAAGATGTCATTTCGGTAGCAACAAGTAACAAGCACTTTGACAGGGGAGCAGAACGGGGATTAAAAGGTCTGCACAACGTCTGAACCAAGAGGAAAAAAACAAAAAACAAAACTGAATGAATGGTTAGCTCCGCCCACTTCGTCCCTTATCTCCAGGGGCGTTGCCAGACATTTCTTCCTCTCTTCTTGGAGGTGCTAAGGTCTTCGATGTTGGCGCACACTTCAGTAACTGAGTTAATTTAGATCCTTTTAACAATCAAGTTTTAATGTTTAATTAAGTTTAAATGTAGCTGGCATCATGTAGTTAGTCACTTTGGGCACTTTGAGGTTGAAATTTGAACATTTTTAGTTGCAAATGTCCTATGAAAATGATGCAAAAATCTCTCGGCCTCCACCCCTGCTTATCTCACTATGAAGAACAATCTGGTACAGTCAACGGGAGTTATTTTCAATGTGCAGAACTCTTAATTTGAACACTTTTCACTGCACAAAATATGACTACACTGTTCTCATATTGACTTTGAAGTAGAAATGAATTTGTAGCCATTTCAAATCATGTAATTTGGGCAAAATAATCAAAGCTGACCTTTCATATTAGCCTCAAAATGTTGGCAGAGCTTATCGGCCATTCTCTGAATTCTTAACAGTCACGATTAAAAAAACAAACAAAAAAACTCTAATTCATGAGGAATCCATTGGAAATTTAATCTGTACCAAAAAACAAAAGTACCATAATATACTATACAATACTGTCCTATGTGTAATCCTCACAGTGTATTTTGAATGTATAGAAATAACTGAAGAGTAGCAACTATATATAATACATGTGGGCCCAAAGTCTGATATTGCAAACCAAAGCCATACTTGAGAGACACGGGCCCCTCCTATAATACTTCAGTCTGACAGGTTTTCCAATGTTTTTCAGTCTGGAGTTACCTGAAAACTCTTATGGAACTTTACCACCTTGAGATTTACGCATTTGTACGGTACTTCCTGTAAATGGAAGAGGCTGGAGTGCTTCTTAGGCGTTTATTTTGACCATGTTTAAGCTGAGATTTAAAGGTATATTACAAAAAATTGACTCTTGTGAGCTCAAGCCATGTTATAATAATAATACTTATTTATCTCTATGGAGACAGCAAGTGACACCATAAGGCCAAGTTATATGTCAGATCTGTGGAGAGGCGAGCCCACACATGGTAAAAATGCAGGTTTTTAGGTCAATAACGACCCATGTTACTGAGTAAATGCACGATGGATATGTTTAATGTCATACTGGGATATTACTGAGAACAAATAACATCTGTGTCTTATCCACCAGAAAAGTTACACAGTGCACCTTTAATGTCATATTTCTATCTACTGCATTCGTCTATCCATCTTCTCCCTTACCACACCACATTAACCCCCACCCTTCCCTTTCTCCTCATGTTTACCCAGCACCCTATCTGTCACCCGCCCCATGACTAATGCAATGGCGGCTCCATCCCTCTCCGTAGTGTCACCCATCTGCCTTCAAAATTCAATCATTTAGTGAAACTGCGTTCGCGCGCCATCTCTCATCCCCACCATTCCGGCTCAGGCAGAGGAGCGTACACCATTGGCATGAACCCGCGTATGCCATCCTTCTATATTAAACAGCTTGGACACTTGAAACATTCGAGCTGTGATGTATTTTGAAGGGTCGCTCTGGTCCCGGGGGCCCCGTGCCAGCAGCAGAGCTATTTCCCAAAGTGGTGCCGAAAGGTTGTGAGGTGGAGCCCGGGGAGTCAGATGTTTATCACTATAGCACTTTGTGGCTCCAATGAAAAGTTCTGTAATAAGACTTTATTGGACAAATATTCCACAGGGGATAAAGTTGTTCCGTCAAATGGAGCTGGTTCTATATTGCGAGTAGAGTCGGGAAGTACTTAGTGTATAGTGTATTTAGTTACAGAATACTGATACTCAATACCAGTACAGTTCTGATACTGATTCGGATACTAGTGCTTCAAGTATCAGCTGATATCAACCGATACCAGGGCAGAGACTGAAAATGTATTTCATTTCCTTTAAACACAAGTATCCTAATGCGGTTTTTGTCAATCATCTTATCATTTTTGTTAAGAAGTTATAATTACAATTTTTATATTTTTTGCTCTTTGTTATTATGATATTTTGATGTGTGAGCTACTGTGTCCAAGTAATTTCCCTTGTGGATCATTAAAGTTTGTCTAACACCAGTTTACAGAACAAAATGTGATATCGCTTGAACCAATATCTTGGAATTGGTATTCATTCGATCCATGAAAAAATATCAATACCAGTATTGTATCGGGGCATCTTTAGTTTTGCTGTGATGATAAAGCTAACAAAAACCAGCATGCTTCACTGCACACGCACACTTCCTGATTATCAGATAATAAAGTAGGAAGGAAATACACTTCATTAGGATACTTTTACTAATATCTGCTGATATCAACCGATGTATTTTATTTCCTTTAAACACAAGTATCCTAATGTGTTTTTTTCTATCATGATTGCCCTGTTTCCTTACAACCTCTTGTATATATTTGATATATCCTGTGGTTATGTTACTATTGTTCTGTTTTTTACTTTACTTGTCTCTTGCTATTTTTATTGCTACTTGTTAAGAAGTTATAATTACCATTTTTATATTTTTTGCTCTTTGTTATTATGATATTTTGTGACGTGTGAGCTACTGTGTCCAAGTAATTTCCCTTGTGGATCATTCAAGTTTACAGAACAAAATGTGATATCGCTTGAACCAATATCTTGGAATTGGTATTCATTCGATCCATGAAAAAATATCAATACCAGTATTGTATCGGGGCATCTTTAGTTTTGCTGTGATGATAAAGCTAACAAAAACCAGCATGCTTCACTGCACACGCACACTTCCTGATTATCGGACAATAAAGTAAGAAGGAAATACACTTCAAACTTATTTCAACCTCAAAAGCTGCGTATTCAACATGGCTGTACTTGGGCGCGTTTGCTCAAATGGGGAAATGAGGTATAGGGCCTTTAAAGTCATTGCAACAAATTTAACATTTATTTTTGTCCGTGAGTAGCGTCTCCAGACAGTTGACGTAGAACCCTTCCATCTGTGAGAGATAAAAGCTTTCTAAATGATTGTATTAGCAGTGCTTTGAGTCAGAGTCCTTCCCTGTAAAACTAATATTCACAGTAAATTGAGTGTGCTGATTTGGTTGGGTCTTTGTGATTGGATTTGACCCGTGGAGACTTCCGCTGGGCTGGACCATGTTTGAGGTCACGTAGTCTCATAGTGGGATTTCAGATTAGATGTTCATAATGCTCTGGCTGCAATATCCACACGCATCTTGGATTTTCTCAGTGTGTTACCTCGCTAAAAGAGATATTGGGTGGATTAATTTAAGATAGAAAAGACGTGAAATAAGACTCTAATGTTGTAATTCCGAGACACTTTAAAGCTGCGCTGTGTAACTTTTCTACAGAGAGACTCCATGCTTTGGTTTAAATGGTCCACAGTATGGTTTTAAACTCATTTGCCTTATATTTTTTAATCTACAGTTGTTATTTATTGCTCAAAAATATCTTAAAACATTCATTCTTATGGTGAAAGGGATCACATCCCTGCAAATCGAACCTGTAACCTGAAGATTCTTACTGTGGAACATTCTGAGCACATCTCCATGGAGACAAGCAGGTGATGGACCCTCCACCGGACAAGTTACACATTGCATCTTTAAATGAGTTAAGCTGACTGATTGTTTTTCTCATGCAGTCAAGATATACTGTAAAAGCAAAAAATCATGCAGTCAAGATATACTGTAAAAGCAGCTCTTCAAACCACGGTGTGCAGTTTGCATCTAATTATAAAGAGTTTTTTTTAATCATCAGTGCACTGTTAGCATGCTAGTATCTTTACCTTGACGGCAAAACTCCTCTGAAAGTTGTAATTAACTTGTAGCTGTGAATAATTAGGATGCTAAGAATGTGTAAGGCAAATCGTTTTCATAATTTTCACATTTTTAAGACAATAATAAGGTAAAGCACCACAAATGTTCAGTTTTATGTAGTTTTTCATACATTTCAATGCAGTGTAATTATGTGTAAAGGTAAAGTATGTAACCTTTTTGTTCAGAAAGGGCATCTGACGCAAACCGCATCATGATTCTTCCCTCACCAATCCTCAAAGGAGCCTCGAGCGCATTGTCCAAACTTAAACCAGACATACAGTAGTGTAATCTTTCCACCACACAAATCAAACTCGTATTTTATCTTTCGGAAATACCCCGAGCAGCTTTTGTCCTTTTCAGATTGAGAGAGCGCGGGGGACACTCGAAGCCCACTGCCGGGCCCCTGCGCCGGTGTCAGGGGTCTAATTCTGTGAGAGGGGTGGGCGCAGTGATAACCTACGAGCGCGTGAGCCTGGCTGCTACATTCAGATAAGAAGCTACTGCTGCTACTCCCTTTCACCGAGCCTGCCTGGACTTATTATTGTTTTGTGATGCCCCGCGCTCCTCCTGGCTGCATGGGGACTTCATTCTGTCGACATCTGAATCACTTTGTACTGTATGTGTCCTTGGATGACTGCTGGCGATACTGATTTGATTTGTTCGTTGTCCTCAATGTGAAGTATTGTGTTGAAAATGGCTTTAACCTTTTTCCCCGGTGTAGATATTTTCTTAAAGCAGCCGTTTCGATGAAAATTAGATCAATGTCTGGTGTCTGAGCATTTTAATCTGGTTTTAATCTTTACCTTGTGCATTCTGAGCTATCTATTACTACTACTACTAATACTGCACTGCAAATTTTTCTGATCTGGCCAAGATTTTAAAACTTATATCAGGTTATTAGATCTTGTTTTCAGATTTATTTGGATTGGATTTGGATTAATTCTAGTCTAGAGGTAGTTTATTTAAAGATAACTTGTCAATTAATATTATCTTGCTGCATGGACAGATCATTTCGCTACCTATAAGTCATTTTCTGATAGAGTTAAGTGCTCACATCTTAAAGGTTTTTGCAGTGTACTACAATAGACTTCCTGATTATCAGACAAGAAAATGCTTCATAATTAGAAGGGGACATGGGGACTTCGTTTGTGTGTTTCTGTGCTGTTTGCAGCGAATGTCCTTGGATGACTAAAGCAGATATTGAGTGCAATGTTTTGGGTTTTTTTTTTTTGGCAAATTTCCTTGAGTTGAAGAGGAGTAAAGCAAACAAGTCCACCATTTATTGTGCTCAAAGTTTAGCTATTGTGACTACTATACCGTGCTTATTTCATGCTTTTTGAATACTTTTTTCAACAGTTTGGCACTGCATTTTTTCTTGTTTAAGAACTTTAAACAAATCGTAAAATCTGCAAATGCACTGAGGAGGAATAGTCAGTGGCAAACATTTCCATGGGGGCAAGCGGATGGCAGACTCACCCGGAAAGTTACACAGTGAACCTTTAAAGTTGTAGTAAATCACTGGTGTTGTGTCCTATAATGTTAAATTTGTCACTTAAATAATTTCATTCTGTAATATTACGTGGTTTAAAAAAAAAGTATTTAATTTTTGGGAAGGCACTGGGTTATATTCACTTTGCAAAGTCACTGGAAATTTAGCCTTAGATAAACTTTATTGATCCACAAGGGAAACTATTTGGACGCAGTAGCTTACACACCAGAGCAAAAATATAAATTGTAATAATAGCAAAAATAACAAGAGACGTGTGTCAAATAAGGCACAATTATGAACACGAATATGTAGAAGTAATAGAAAAATAATAAATAAATAATACAAATAAATCTCATTTCAGTTTTAGCTTTATTCAAGCTTCCTTAACCCTGTTTACAAGACTCTCATCTCTTAATACTCAGAAATGACTCTGTTTCAAATTTCCCAGGATTGTGACGTCATAGGTTGAGATCTGAAGGTCTCCTGTGCAGCTTGTAAGTCCCCAAATCCTTGTCTATTTAGTAATTTAGGGCATATCAGCTGCCAAATGGCATTCAGTACATCAACACACTTGTATTAACATGGGCAAAATACCTAAAATTGCTTTTAAAGGTGCTCTGTTATATTAAATTGACTCTTGTGAGCTTTAAGTCATGTTATAATGTTATTACCTTATAGAAAACATACCTGGAGTTGTGTTTTGTTTCATTCACACTTGCTTGAACAATCCTGCATTATGAGTCTGTCTATATCTTCAAATTTTAAAATAGTTGTAGCTTTCAAGTTAATAGCTACGTTTTACCTTTAGTTCAGAAGAGATCGGTAATTTCAGGACTAAAACAACCCAAATGATTCCAGTGAAGGTGAGTTAAAAACACAGTGGTGCATTGTACTAACACAGGACATCACAAGGTGGAGTAAAGTGTTTTCTTAAATATTTTCTACCATGTTATACACAATGGCTTTCTGAATCATTTGTGTAGGTTTGAATGATCTTGAAATGCAGACTAACCCTCCTTACAATTAGGCATACATTCTAAAACATGAGATGCCAAAGTGAAGGTCATATTTAAAGGAAAATAATCACACATTTTCCATAATTTGAGCTGCAGGTTATATGTCACAACTGCTCCTGTAATAAGCAGCAGGTCAGGCGGGGTTCCCTTCACTGCACAGGTGAGGGTGTGAGGAGGTGTCACCCCGTCCCTCTGGTGTGGAGCAGATGGGGGAGAACATGGTGTCATGCAGAAAGGGGAGGGGGTCTTCCTCTAAGGTGGGTCCTCTTCACGCCTCTTTCATTTAACAAGCTGGGATCAGAAAGAGGAAGGAGCCAGCAAGAACATGGGTTACAAGGAATAAATTAAGAAAATCAGGTAAAATAAGGGATTATAGTGGTTTTAAAATCAAACAAGATAGCAAATATAAAGATGATGTTACATTGTTTTAATCTGTGACGATCATGTGTGGTGAATATGTTATATCCACGCAACTTAAATTGCAATATTTATCTAAAACAACTTTATAAAAGAAATAAACAGCAGTAGCAAAAAAGCAAAAAAGAGCTGCATGGCTGTCCAAAATCTGAAAACAACTTTATAAAAGAAATAAACAGCAGCGCTCGATGGGAGAAGACGTCCCCATAAGCGTCATCACAACAAAGTCCAACATCTGAGAGTAAAAGGAGCTGTTAACTTGAAAACTACCGCTTCATGACATCAAAAAATGGATCAGAGCATTTTGAGATTTGAAAATGTAGACAGATTAATAATAAAGGGTAATGTGTGAAAGAAAAGAACCCAAAAAACACAACTCCAGGTCTGTTTTTGAGGATGTAACAGAATTCTAACATGGCTTAAAGTTCAAAAGAGTCCATTTTATGTAATGTAGGACCTTTAAGTTTATGCCACGACTGCAATCCTGTATGCTGCGACGCAATCCTCATCCAAACTGAAAACATATGCTGTTATGACTATCTATTAGCTCATTTTGCAATCCACATTAGCCGTAACCTGCGATCTTACATCAGAAACATACTGCAAAGTGTTACGGCTGGATGCGTAGTAACAGTAAATAAATAACACTGAGTAGCGGCGTCTTAAATCTTGAGTGAGTAGTTAGCACGGGCCTCACTATAACTTCCAGGCTTCATCAATCTGCAGACTAAATGAGTTTAGCAGTGACAGCGGCATTTGCATGTGTGTCATATAGAGCCGCGGGTGAGCAAGATGGCCGCCCGCGTACATTAGGACCTAAACAAATCAGAGGCGACTTCTTCATCTGTGCGTTGTCGTAAATCATTGGGGAAGTGCTCCGTCTCCCTCGCCCTCACATGCATACCAACTCTCTCTTCATAAAGTGGTGCCAGGCAGGTGGAGAGATGGTCTGCGTACAGCTAAACAAACACAGGATTTGGAGGATTAATGTGCTTGTACTGGAAGTGTGCTACATGGAAACGGGGTGTAAGGGTAACTGGAGGAACTGAGCGCTGCTTCAGATTAGAGTTTTGCATGTCTCGTAGCGCACCTGCATATGTATTTTTTTTTTAAAGGTGCATTGCAAAACTGTTTAGGGGTCCATCACCACAGCTCACCACAGATCTGACCTGTAATGGTGTCTCCCTTGAGATTGAGAGAACTTTCTAGACAAAGTAACAACAGCTCCATGAAAACAAGCAGAAAAGTTGCACAACGCACCTTTAAGTCTTCAAGTTAAGTTTTGTTTTGTTGTGTATAATTCTTTTCTCCAAACCCTGCTGCATCTGATTCTGCCAAACTTTTCAGAGGAACAATGTTTGGGGTTGATCATGTTTAGAACATTTAATTCACTAGTTGTCTTCACTAGAATAAGAAGTATAGGAAAACAAACAAATACAATTAACATTGACCTAAGTCATGCCCAGTTCATCTTTTTCTATTGTAGAGTATGGTTGTATGATTTAAACTATACATATTTGTGCACCACTCTAAGAGAAGTCACCGTGACTGTAAAAAAAAGTCTTGAAAAATGACTTGGGCAATGGGGCAGAACCAGGCCACGTTACAGGTCTGTGGAGAGGCAATCCCACTTAAAGTATGCGTGTTTTTTAAGGCATGAGCAATAAAAACACTGATGATTTAATACGTGCAAGATAAAAGAGTTTAATGCCACACTGTGTAGTGTTTGAGGCAAAGCAATATTATCTCCATGGAAACAAGCAAGTGAAAGACCCGCTACCATAAATGTTACATACTGCACTTTTAATATGAGTAACAGCTGAACTGAAGGGATGATTTTAAAGGATTTAGATTATGCTAAATACATTTTTGGGTTACTTCAAGTGTGTTATATACGGCATTATTTAGATAGAGAGGAGTGTGGCATAAACATAGAAGCAGTCGTGTAAATGTGCTTGTACCACACATGTACTAGATAAAAACAGGGTGTAGGGGTTACTGAAGGCAACTATTGCTTCAGATTAAAAAATTTTAATCAAGCCTTGAGCTATTTCTCAAGCATGCGCTGGCCATGGGGAGCTGTCCAAGGTGCTGAACT
>KN493542.1:408-11716 GCA_000787155.1 Scartelaos histophorus | reverse complement strand
CATAAATAAATGGATTTATTAAAAAAAAAAAAAAAAAAGATTAGAGAGGCAGAACTATTCTGCAAAATAGCCTTTTTAGAATTTTTAACTCTTAAAGTTGTTTCTCCACACCAGTTATTTACCTTGACTTCTAAAAAGTAAAAAATCTTTATTATATATTGAAAGAGTATATAATAATAGACTAATTTGTCCAGACAGCAGAGCATTCCTATCAAATTCTGACTCTCTTGATTGAGATTGCATTCCAGATCTGAGACTAAATTCTCCTTCTCTTCTAATGAACAAAGTCCACATTCTCCCTGTCACCCTGAGCCTGCTCAGAATGCCTGGGCTCTGCACAGTCTGGAGGCAGCAGAGTTTTGAAGTGATTAAAAGTTAGCGCAGACACTGAGCGCATAGTTAAGAACGAGTTTAACATGCTGTGGGCTGCCACTGAGTACAAGCAGCGAGTCCCCCAAAACCTGCCATGCTCCACCGAGAGAGAGAGGAGCAGCCATCTGCTGTGAGACAGGCCTGGAGGAGTCTGGGACAGGGCAGGGGGGGATGTGGAACGCTCTTCTATTTACATTCTGATTTACTAATCTGTTCAAAAAGAACACAAAGAAAATGAATGAATAAAAAAAAATTGTAACCAATATCAGCAGTGACAATTCAACATTTTAAATCACAGGAAAATGTACAACCATAGCCTGTATATAGACATAGTTAACCTCTCTCTGTACCTGCTCCTGTGGCCTCGTCTTTTTGGCCTTAAAATGTTCTTATTAACCCGCTCTACATCATCCTGGGATTTCATTTCACTATTATGTCCTAGCTCCTGCTAGTGTTATTGACCGGTTTGACTGACTGCATTATTAAACACCCTCCTACTTCCAGACCAGTGGTGTGGGAAGCGTTACCTTCAACAGCCTCGCTCCTGATTGGGTCTTTGGTTGAAATGATGCTAAAAATATGAAGCTCCAAATTCTCCCCCATGTTGTCTTCTTATGTATATTAACTTTTTGGGTTCTTTTTAAAGATGACAGGAGCTGTATTTACCTTGTTGACATGTTTGGCTGCTAGCTGACACTCTTAGTCCACTTCTTTATACACTCTGCTTACAACATACCAACAAGTGGAATAAAATACCAACACATAATTATTATTACCACTATAATTATTACTTATGAAACGTTTTATGACAAGTGAAAACACAGTAATGGTTAATTGGTTCTATTGTACTGTTCTATTTGGACCTATTATAGTCCTGGATTAAGTCCAATACACACATTTACTGTGTATATGAACCTGCATCTGAAGCTCATCAAGCTGGGGGTATTTTACATGTATCTGCATGGCAAAATGTTCTGCAGTTACATGGTCAAACACTGCCAAAAGCTATAAATGTGTAATAACTTTATCTAATGCCTATATTTCTATTGTTTACTCTCCCAGTACTGTTGCTCTCATGGACAGGCCGCTAAAATCCACCAGAATGCAGGAAATGTTATTGGCTCAAATGTTGGTGGGGAAGGACAGCTTTTGTGTGCCAAGCCTGAATGAGCTATGGCCTCCGTCTGGCATCCTTAGTACAAATGTTCTGGCTGCACCACTGCAGCACAGGGAACCTCAACACAAATCTGTTTGGTGACAAGGTTCTTGCTTTTAAGTGTTATATATGTGGGCTTTACTTGAGGAGCCATTGTGCTGGGGTCTGCTATAGTTAGAATCATAGATCACATTTCCAACCTCATACAGCAAACTCTGTCCCTCTGACCACCAAGACTCACACACCAAATTCATACTAGGCAACAGGAGAGGCATTTCTTGCCAAAGGAAAACAACAACACTACAGCTACTACTAGAGCCACTGCAGCCTCACTGTGGCCCCTGCACTCCTGCTCATCTCCAATGCTAACCAGCCTCACAGCCCTTAGATAGTGGGATCACGTGGAACTGGCAACTGGCAAAGTACTATGGCCTCTGGAAGTGATGTGTGAGTGAATTATCAGCAGGGATGGTGTATCGAGGTAGTAGTGGATTTCAACAAATATTGGTCCAATATTAAACAGACAAAGCAAAGTAAACTTCACTATAAATTGACATAAATTTAGTATGTATTATAGATTTTAAAGGCTTAATATCACCTTTGACAAATATTGGTTATCATTCACAACAGATATCAGCTCAAAAAGCCCAAATTGGACTTTAATGGTGCTTAACTGTCCGACCCTGAATGAGCTCTGGCCTCCGTGTCGCTCCACCAAAGCACAGGGAGCGTCAGAACAAATATATACATACCAGTATTGTGCAGTACAGTTATAATCTAAGACCCCTGTGGATCATTATGTTCTAATTTACAAATTTAAAATCACAATATTCATCTAAAGTGTCAGGAAACTGTGGTGTCCAATGGGAGCAAACATCGATGTAAATGTCATCACAATAAAGAGCCGTGTCGCCATGGGCCCCTCTTATGGATAGCTGCACATCACACTAGTGAGCAGTGGATTATTTTCATTTGTACCAGAAGCGTGACATTGTTGAATCAGAGCAGTGGCCATGTGCATGTGAAAACCAGGGTAGATTGATGCATGACGTCTTGATAAAAAAGTAGATTGCACATTGGGTCCAGTTGAAGTTCTAAAAAAAATACTAATACCAAGGTGACAAAAAGTGCATTTAGGGTCCTTAAACGACCCATATTACACTATTTGCTGATCTATGTTATAATGTTTCCTCAGCAAAAGCATATCTTATGTTGTGTTTTGTTTAAAGCACAATCTCTGCATAGTTAGTTCTTTCCTCAAAACAGAAAACACTCCACCTTGTGATGTTATGTGGTATATAAATATTTTTTACATACATATAATTTTATACTCATTCATTTATAAAATCATTATATAATTTCAGCCTTGGAATTGCCATTCTCTATTGAACAAAAGATAGCCTTTAACTTGAAAACTACTACTTGATATCATAAGGTGGCTCACGGTTTTTTGAGCTTTGGAGATAAAATAATAAACAGACAAAATTATAAAATAGACAAAATATTAAAATACTACTCAAGCAAGTGCGAATGATACAAAATACAACTCTTGCTATGTTATTGAGGAGGACATAGCATTAAAGCGTGGCCTAAAGCTCACAAGTTGGCACAATAGTCAATTTTGGGTAGTATGGACCCTTTAAAAACCAAAACAAATCACAGCATATCTTCTGTAACACTGTATGACCTACCCCCTCTGCCCGATGCGGATGACTCTCAGGCTGTCTCCATATCTGTTCTTGACCCACTTGATGCCCTGCAGTTGGGGGTCCACCATGAGGGGCCAGCGCTGACACGAGCTCAGGATGGTGGCGTTCTCTGTGGACATGCGGTCGGCAGGCAGACCCTGGTTCTGCCAGGCTGCCATGTCAGCATCGTCCGTCAGCATGGTAAGGGGGTCCAGGTCAGGGGTCACTGGGATGGGCACCTGAAGCACAAAGAGTAGACTACAGAGATTATTCGTTCAAAATTAAGAGTACACATCTCAGAGGTGCAGTATGTAACTTTCCCGGTGGAGGTCTGGCCACCAGCTTGTCTCCACAGAGGTGTTATTGCACAGTATGGCATTAAACTTGTTTATCTTGCATTCATTCATTCATTCATAAAAAGTTTGAAACACATGTATTCTTACGAGAGGGCACCCCTCTCCACAGATCTGTTCTCTAATTTGTCCAGGTGGGGTCACTTTCTTGTCTCCATGAAGATGTATACTTTACATGTCAAACTCTTGAACATTCCTGGCAATTCAGTCATATGGAGACAAGAATGTGACACTCCATAGAAAACGTACACAGAGCATCTTTAACATCGGCAACAGCAAAAACCTCAAATCAAAATAATTCCTTTCACAGTAAAATTAAATGAAGTGAAAAAAAAGTTATCCTGCTTTTACAAATCAGAAATATTCCAAATTAAATTAAGAGGAGGTATTTTATGTCTATGTGGCATTAATTCGATTAGATTAATTAGATACTTGTGTTAACTTTAATTCTTTTGAAAATATTATTCAATATTCAATATTATACTGTATTCAATGAAAATGGTTTGTCAAGTTGTAGTGTAGTGTTTTGTATCCTGCGTTTGTATAGTTAGATATGTAGATAAAGTTTAGGCCGTATACAAACTCTTCTGGCAGTGATTTTAAGCCTAGAGTTGAGAGGAAGTGTAGATGACATGAGGAATACAAGTGATTAATGATACATGTGTGAGATCCTCGGATGGAGAAGTACGAGCTGTTTAGGATGAGGCTAAAGCTAATGGTGAAAAGTGCTAAATCCTAGAGTTGAATGAAGAGCAAACACCTCCTATAACAGTCATGTGAGGTCAAAGTGTGAAAACTATATGTGACTAGTACACTGTAAATGCTGTACATGAGTAATGTATTCCACTCTGATGTATGATCCTGTCCATAAGAATAAAAATGATGTGTTACATTAACACTTTACAGCCTCACTGAAGCCGCGCTGAAGCCTCTCAGAGCTCCACTGTGTCATTATTCATTCCCTCCACGCTGTCTTCTGTTAAGCTGCAATTGTCTCCTAACCCAAAGGTCGTAGGATCGATTCCCCCTTGAATCTTGAAGTTCTGTCGTGTCCTTAGGCAAGACACTTCATCCACTTTGCCTAGTGTTGGTCGTGGTCAAAGGGGCTGGTGGTGCAGACTGGCAGCCTTGCTTCTGTCAGTCTATCCCAGGGCAGCTGTGGTTACAATAGTAGTTTACCACCACTTAGTGTGGAGTGAATAAATAAAGACACAGTTTAGAGTTCTTAGACGCTATGACAAGCCTGGAAAGAGCATTACAAGAGTTCAGCGTTATTATTCTTATTAAACTAACAGAAGAATTGCTGCCAATGACTATTTCTAAAGACACAGTTTTTATTGAAAACACAATGAAAACCATACATTTTCACTGCAAGTGGGGTCTCTGCTCCACAGTTATTCATCAGTAACTTGGCCTGATGGTGTCACTTGCCTGTTTTGATACTCTGCAGTGATATCACGCTGGGGTGTTCTACACGTATCTCTATGCTGAAATGTTCAACAGTTACAATAGACACACAAAGCACACAAACACTGACAAAAAGTTTTAAGATTGTCTTGTTGTGTGTCAATTTACAGAGATGGATAACTTTAATGTCACACTGTGAAACTTCCCAAAACACTAACATATCTAATCGTCACAGAGTCAGTCAGTTGCTAATTAGACCCTTATTAGCCCATTCACTGCAGAACAGTGACCAGTGTCTCTGTAAAGTCTGAAAGCAGAACAGAGAGAATAAATCAGCAGATAGAAGCGGCTCTTTACTGATCGTTTTGAGGGATTTTATTGGCTTTCAAATATGAAGGACCTCTCCATTAACTCATCTTTATTCTCATTTCATTTTATTGCTTTAGATTACATTAAACCATTTATAGCAAAGGTGAACAAACCGGCTTCAATAAAAGTCTGCTGACAAAGACATAGACACAGAGGTATTACGTTGGAGGTCTCAGTGAAGGCCAGATTTTATTGCTATGCAGACGTAGAGCTGGAGATGTTTTGGCACAAGATAATATTAAAACAGTTTGTTATAAATATATGCACTTTTAGATTATAGACACAGTATGCCACTGATTTAGAAACTATATTCATTATAGTGTATTGTATTATGCAAAATGGATTTTTGGAAGCTTTCTAGCATGTTGTAACATCAAAAACTTGCCTGAAAAGGTTTTAGATGCCATCCATGTAAGTTTGAGTAATTTAGTGATCTCTCATGGGCCCTGTTAAACCCTGCTTATGGTTAACTGTAAGATTCTGTTCAATGCTCCACTCACAGTTCTCTATAAATATACAAAAACATGATACAAACCTGATGTGTTAATAGTTTTATTAATGGGATGTACGCTGATTGTGTTGTCATAGCGCTCTGAAAGTGGGGTGACTTAGAATGGGGAGCAAAACTAAAGGTAAAAGGTAGCTATTAATAATAAAGGGTTACTCAAACGTGTGAATGAAACAAAACTTCATGTATTCTCCTTGTTGTTTTTGTTCCAGTTTATCAAGCCGGACCATAAAATTATCCAACAAACACCACAACAAGCACTTATTTGATCATAGTTGTGTATATAGTAATTTTGGCCCCAGCCTTTTGTTTACCTCTCAGCTCCAAACTCATCTGAAATCCATTTATCCAAAGTCAAAATCATTACGCAATTACACTCTGTTTTATCTTAAAGTCTGTGGCAATTTTAAATGTACCTCTCGCTTACAGGGCTCCATGCACTTGTTTATAAGACTAGTAATTGTTATCTTATCTTATCTTACTGTTTTTTAAAATAAGTAATAATCCAGACCAACTGGCTTCATCCACAGGGATGAGACCGCAAAACTGTGTTACCCAACCAGGTAATGCCAACACATATGGTTGTCAGTCCATTATTAAAAATCAGATACTAATTGATGGTAAAATTAGTACTGAAACTAGATACTCATTTTTGCAGGTATCAATACTAAAAAAGTCCCATTCACAGGACAGAAATGAGTCTTTTCTGAATATCTTTAGAATGATGCTGCATCAGAACAAGTATAAGTGCACAGAAATTAGACATAGACTACCTGGACCACTGAGGGATTACACTGATATAAGGACACCTGGGAATAGAAAAGAAAGTTTTAATGTTGAAAATAACATTCTACTGTATAAAGGAAGAATGTGTTATATTGATACTATGCAGATGATGTCATCAACATTCCCTGGAGCTGTGATGCTAACTGGGGGTATGGTCTGTCTGACTCTGAATCTTTATTTCAAGTCCCTTTCAAATAACATCACAGTCACAAGATAGGTAGCACTAATCAAAGGTTACTCTTACCTTTTTGTGGAAATCCAAACTCCTAAACAGGACTATAAATGCTCATATTGATCACAGTCCTGAAAATGTGCTGTTTAAATCCATTTGATATTCTACTGGAGTTTTCAGACAATCTAAACATTTATCAGTGTTTGTCAATGTGTGCATTGTGTCACCATGGTAACTGATGAACTTTTATTTACGCACAAAATAGTGAAATTAAAAACCCCAAGATCATGTTGAGCGGGTTAATAAGAACAGTTTAAGACCAAAATGATGAGGCTCACAGCAGCAATTACATAGATAGAGAGAGCCACAGTATTTCAATGTGAGTCAATGGGAGCCAGAGTCAGAGGGCTCCATGCTCACTTCGTATTTGGAACATCACGGCTAGTGCATTAGCTATGTCTGTTTATATGCAGTCTATGGCACTGAGCCTATTCCTCAGCATCAAAATTGACTTTAAATTTTAGTATGGTGACAACACTAGCACCAAATGTTGTAATATGACGTGTGTATTATCCACACCTGAAGCTGTGAGAAGAAGGGTCTCCAGCTCTGCTCCATCAGTGCATGTCTGTAGGTCCTGGTGAAGTAGCCCAGGTAGGACACGAAGGCCGTGATGAGGAGGACATCTCCACACAGACTGCTCTCCTGGTGCTTGAAGCTCTGCACAGCCTCAGCCCAGCGCACATTCTCTGAAGCCAGGCCCCCCACCTGGAATCACAATCAGTAGTACTCAAATGAATTATTGTATATTACATTTTCACATTTAATGAACGTATACAGTTAGATCAAATTTGAATATTTCTCTTTGTACTTTTATGTTATATGTTTTGAAGCAGACCTACTCTTCAAAATCAACATCAGAGCGTTTAATCATGTTATAGGTGTTTCCTTCTCATTCACCCTCTGAAGCTGTATTTGGAGTGAGTTTCGAGCAAATTTTTAATCTTTCTTTATTTTCAAGAGGCCATTTTGCCCATCAGCTCCTGTTTTCACCAGTACACGCCCACACCTCTCTACTTCATTCACCAATTTAATTGAATTAATCAGTGAGACAAGTGGGAGCATTGTGTGGTTATTTTGGTTGAAAATGCAAACACATACAACTATCCATAGGAGAGGCCGACAGTTGCAGCCGGCAGCCATTATTAAATGCTTTTAGATTAATATTGCAATTGAAAATGTGTGAATTACATAATCATTCATTATACTTGTATATCAATTTGCAGTATTTTGCCATACTATGAATTTGACAGTACTGTTACAGTTTTTGTTTTTTTGTTTTTTTTTCTCACATGAAAGGTACAGTATGTCACTTTTCAGCTTGGCTCTTTGGAGCTGTTGTGCTGTGTCTTGTATGTTATAGTTTCTTATAATCAGACCCTGTTTTTATCATACATTTTCTCAATCATAGTTTGGGCTGCACCTTGCTACATTTCTCCTCAGTCTCACGTGATGTGGTTGTGATGTGGCTGCTCAACTGATTTAAACTGATTTGGACTTCGTCAGAACTGTAAGCCAGGTATGAGAAACTTGATACGCCCCATTATCCCGATTCACAGTGTGGTGGCTGCACTTCCAGATCTCAATGGGCTCTCTGTTACTATGACATCACGTAAAACTTCTGAGGATGTGAAATTGTCAAGGTAAGATGAAAGCAGAGGTCTGTTCATGAGTCAGTCATATGATGTGTGTCCAATTGCAATTTCTTCACTTAAAAAAGTTCAATTTGCATAATAATTCCCCAAATACCTTTAGTACCTCTGACCTCCATGGAACCAAATATTTTTTTCACAAATCATTAGTTATTTTGAATGTTTTTTGTACTTTAAATGTTGTTGTGACCATCCATGTTTTAGAAAATAAAAGGTTATTCTCGGTTGCATAACATGACATTTTTTAAGGTCATAGGTCATTTATATACATAAAAACCCACTAAAACACTTAATATAAATGTCAAACATAGATTTATGCATCTGATATTGTAAATATTTGGAAAAAATCAATAGAAACTAAATTTTAAAATTCGCCTGCTAAGAATCCTTAGATGTAGAAGATGTAATGAACCTAATCTGACTTAATCATTCATTGAATTGGCTCACCTCTTCACAGATCTGACTCTGTCATTAAGCCTGTCATGAGAACAAACTTTGAAGTGTGAATTATCCCTAGATAAGTAAGTCTAAATATGTAGTTTTGTTAAAAGAAAAACATGAGCTGCAATAAAGAAATGAGAGAATGCAACACTAAAGTCATGTCAGTGATGTTGTCTCTGTAATGAGTCAGAGAAGTTCATGATTCAACCTTCTACCACACACATGTTATCATGTTGCAATAAATAACAACAAATGTCCCACAAGTACAAAGAAAAGGCACAGACGATAAATACGCCCAAAAATGATTGTTCCATCTGTCACATATTGAACAATAAATCGATGTAGTAATTATTTTGACAGGCCTATCTGTCATATGGTCGCATCCAGAGAGATCGGTAAGATTAATGTACTGTGGAACATTCCAGACAAAGCCTTAACTTCTCCACGGAAACAAGCAGATGGTGGACCCTTCATCAGGAAAGTTACACAGCGCATCTTCCAAGAGTGGTATGATTATTCAAGATTATTCAATTATTGTTACTCAGCAGCTGATACCATAAACATTCCCTGGGGGTGAGATGATAACTGTAAGCACTGCTCTGTCTGAGACTTGTTAGCTTAGATTGCAATCTGACCACAAAGAGTTGACTTAGCTGGAACTTTCACAGGTGAGCTGATTTGTTAAACAAGTTCCTCTCAAATTACAAGCACAACAGTTTTTCAGTCTTTATGTTGAAAATCAAACTCTTAAACAGGACCATGAAAGCTCATATTGATAAAAAAAAAAAAAAATCCATTCTGAAAGCTCCTGAAAAATCCATTCTGTATTTTTTCTTGAGTTTTGATCGTTTTAAAATGTCTGAATTGTGTCTCTGTTGTAACTACTGTAACTTTCTGCTAATACGCATACATGTAAAACACCTCCAGCATGATGTTACTGTAAAGTATCAATAGGGGTATGAAACAATAAAGTGAATAGTAAGAGTTTGTGGGCCAAATCCTCCTCCACAGCACTGTGATTGTGTTTGGACATCTCTCTCTACAACACTGCCTCATCCACAGACTTATTGCTCCCTGCCCTACAGCGGACATTTCCTCATATTATATATTTGAACACAAGCTCCACTGGTAAAGTGAGCCCTGACTCCAGAACATGGACGAGATTGTACAAGCACAGTGCTTGCATCCACCTTTGCTTTCTTCAACTGTGCCTTATATGAGTTTCCCTCTCTTATATTACCTCTGGCTGTGTACAGACCCCCTCCCACCCCTTCCCCTTCAGGGATCAATAACTGTGATCCTCACCTCCTCCGCCTCACACACTACACCATCTTTGTACCATCTCTGTACCACCTATGTACTTTCTCTGTACTTTCTTTGTACCATCTCCATACTTTCTTTGTACTTTCTCTCTACCATCTCTGTACCATCTCTGTATGTTCTCTGTACTTTCTCTTTACTATCTCTGTACATTCTCTGTACCACCTCTGTACTTTCTCTGTACCGTCTCTGTACCGTATCTGTACTCTGTGTGTGCATCGTCTGTACACAGAGACTTAGCCCACATTTGCATGGATATTGGGGATTGAGAGGGGGATTGGGTGTTTTCTGAATAATTCACAACATCATGCTGATGCTGTGCTGTGCTGCTGTAGCTGCAGATGAGCAGGGAAACACCACAGAGACTATCAGCACGACAGCAGAGCACAAGGTTAGCGCTGTCTGATGAATGTCTTTTGTTTAAAGTAGATATATGGTGATTTTGTCTGGTACTTAAGCTCCTATATTACACATTATTGACTCTTGTGAGCTTTAAGTCATGTTTAAATGTTGTTACTTCACAAAAACACACTCAGAGTCGTGTGTGTGTTTTTTTGTTTTTTTTTTTAAGTTCACACATGTTTAAGCAATTCTTTATCATTAGTCTGTCTACATCACCAAAGCTCAAAATGCTCTGTTCCACCACGTCATTTCATGTAGGGGTACTTTTCAAGTGAACAGCTCCTTTTACATTTTGTTTAATACAGATCAGCAATTCCAGGGCTAAAATTATCCAAATGATTCTAGTGAAGGAGTATGGAGTTTAGAAACACAGTGGAGCACTTTGTGTATTACCACATGACATCACAAGTGTGTTCTGTTTGAGAGAAGAACTCAAAGATGAGGAATCAATATTATAACATAGATCAGAAATGAACACCATATGGGCCCTTTAAATGCCATAGGATGGTTTTGCTTATTATAATCTAAGACCATAGGCGTAGGGGGTATGCTTTGCTTGCTTTTGCTTTGCTTTGCCCGAATTTCACAAATTATTGTCAAGTCACTCAAGTGACTTCATATA
>KN493538.1:0-19997 GCA_000787155.1 Scartelaos histophorus | reverse complement strand
CCTACACACCTGCACATCAAAGTTAAAATTATTCAAAAACACTGAAATTAGATAAATGTATTAATTTGTGTCACTTTTACGTTACTTTTAAATTGAATCAGTAACAGTAACAGGTAAGAGCATTGACCCATAAGACCTGTTACGGTTAATTAGAGACAAGGCCAACCTTGTGACAGAGTTATTAATCTCTTTTATCCTTTGTGCGGCTAATAATTATCCCACAAACATCTTTAACCTCCACGTTTTACCGCTAATGTCAAACTTTGCCCTTATATTAAACTACTATCGAACACTGTCCCAAAGGAAAGTGTGTGTCTCTCCTGGCCTCAGTCAGTGACCATAAACATGCGTGATCGATATGCGTTCACTTCCTTATGAAAAAACACACACACATGACAGAACTACTGTAACACATGTTTACAACTTGTTTATCACACTTTATAATTTGCATTTTATGAACTACTTTTATTGTTTTATATCCTTCCTTTTCAAACACCATGTTCTCGTAGTTGTTAGTGGACATGCAAGTTGAGTGAACAGTAACATGTCCACAAAACACTTCACGCATTTAGATCATTTATACCCCATACCATTTATATAATATTATTTATATAATATATTATTAGCCGTGCACGACTCCCTCTAAGCATTGAAGATCTGGGCCATTTTTAGTATCTCAAGGCAAACACAAAGATTTCATGTACCAGTGTCAGTGGGTCCTAAGTGTTAATAAAGGTGTGTTTTATTAAACTATCTATCTTGACTTTGTCTGTTTACGCGCTCAGTTAGTTATATTAGTTATCTGGTTGAATAATCTTTTGTAGAAATATGACCTCACACTCTTTTAATATGTGTTTTTTATGTCATGTTTTTATGTCATGTTTATAATGACTTTTAATTTGTAATCATTCTATATACCAGGTTTAAAACAACACTGAGCAAAATGTTTTCTGTACATTTTAAAATCATCTGACTTTTTCTGAAATAGACGAGTACAATGACAATTATATCTCTGCATAATCTATTGAAAGTTACCAAATTTGACTTACCTGTAGTGTTGACTGAGTTTGTATCAGGTGTCGCCAAATCCCATCTGCTTGTCTGTTTCTTATGATCTCTTTCAGAAAAATACTTGCCTATCGTACTGAGACAGGTAAAGTGAGCTTGAAGAGGTTGTTTCTTAGACAAAGTCCCACTGGGTTCTGATATCAATCACCTCCCGTTGAGCCCTTATTGGACAATCAACAGGAATTTATGACCTGTGGAATATTCTCAAGGTCCCTTAGGTCAAAACACCAAACCAGGTAATAGTGGGTCTCTCATAAGGAGCATGTTTGACCACTAACTATTTTCCATATGAAATGTACTTTTTTGTTAAAAGGCAAAACCCTTTTGATCTTATGTGCAATAGCACTTACTTAGTGAAGATAAGGTCTAGATCACAGCTACCTGTGCAAAGTTTAACACTTTTATTGGTGTTATATAATAAAATGGGACAGTTTTAGTGAGGTCAATTTCAAATAAGGTTTAAAAATAGAATGATTCATTATCTGTTATTTTCTTTAAAGATGTCCGACACGTGAGCTAAGAACATTCCTCTGAGAGATAAGTGAGCAGAAAGTTTCATCAGAGATAAAAATGTAAACACTTTATGACATGTTCCTAACCTGAACAGGCAGTCATTGACTGATACATTGATTTTACCTTATGTGACGGGCAATGCAGCTCCAGGAGGATTCTACAGGAAAACTCCTTGAATACTTGAAATTATAGGGGATTTGTTGTCTGTTATTGCGATGAATGGGTGACAATGAGGTTGTCTGTGAATGTGTCTGTGTGTGTTTAGGGACCTGCTCATAATAAGACAGGAAGAGTGCAAAGGTCAAAGGTCTCAGACAAGTTAGAAATAAGTAAGTTTATAGAGTTTGAGAAAAATCTAGGTTACTGTATTTAGGTGACTTCAAATGCTTTGTTTATTATTAGTGAACCTATTTTGACTTGTTTTGGGGATATAGGGAAATAGTTGGCTTTTTCCCATTCATCTCATATTGTTTTACACATTTTAGTCAATGACTGTGTAATACATAACAATCACTTTAAATGGTCACATTTTTATATAACACTTTTCCACTGCCAAGGCACTCAAAATGCTTTACAACAAGGAATCACTCACCCTTTCACACACACTTAAAACACCATTGTACGCATACACTGGGGCAAGGTAGGTTAAGTGTCTTGCCCAAGGACACAACTAAAGCATTAATTTGTGGGAGCCGGAATCACATTAGCCAACCTGTATCTATCTATCTATCTATCTATCTATCTATCTATCTATCTATTTCTCTCTCTCTAAGTTCCTATTAGTTGGTACAGTACTATATTGAGATTGGCAAATTAATCCACTTTAACAATTTTACTCAAATAAGACTTTTCTATTTCTTACTTATATATAAAAGTAGAAAACGTATTTTAAAGATGATATAATTTAGCATCACAGTCCACAGCTATATCTCACTACACAGGATACAAAGAATATTCGCCTGGTTAGCCGTCTGCAAGCAACCTCACAAAGTACTTTCGTTATGATATGTATGACTGTCTTTATTACATACTTGTTTGGTTTGTGGTTATATTGAACCAGGCTGAAGCTCTGGAGAGATCCTGAAATGTCTTGGAACACTTCCTTATACCAGTCTGCGCCCGTAGATAGTGTGTGGACACCTGAGCTTCATGTCACCAATGCATAAGTAAGATGCAAATATTTTCTGTATAATATATCATGAACTAATTGATTATTCATCTTATAGAATAACAGTTTCAGCGCAGCCCAGCTCTGAAAATCTTGTGGTATTAAGTAATGGCACATTGAAACATGATATTATCCTGAACACTGAAATCAACTGTGAAATCAATGTATTTAACTATCCTTTGCTGCTGATTGTCCAGTAGCTGTCCACACCTGCTACAGTAAAAGTAAGTATGACGGAGCAGCATTACACTCAGTTAATTCTATACACAACAAGTATTTTTGTGTTATATTTTTAGACATGAGACTTGATGTCAGCTGAAAAATGGGGCACGTGGAGACTGGCAAACAGGAAACATTCACTAAAATCAGAAAGGTGAAAACAAAAAGTTAACACAATATTGAAAAATAATTGCAAGACTGAATTATTACAACTTTTACACTTAAGTACTGTATTAAAGAAAAGATTGGTTTGGATCCAGAGCCACTGATGATTGATATGAGGACTTTACCATTGTTTTAAACACCAGGGGCACTTAATGGGGGTATCATGTAAAGTTTCAAAAGAAGGTGAATTTTAACAGTATTATTGTATATTTCTTTTTACATCTTTAAGAATGTTTTGCTGGATTTGGGACTTCAATATCAAATATATTCTAAAATCAAAATACACTAGTACCCAAGTTAGGAGTTATTTGGAGTATCACAAAAAGCGTTTGTCAGAAGCGTCAGAAAAAGTGTTACATTACATTTCCCTGAAATCAGTTTGTTTTTTTGTTTTGTTTTTGTTTTGTTTTACTTGATTCTAATAATTAAATTAATGACTGTAGCACATTTTTCTCACCTTCAGGTGGAGCTGAAAATTTGTCAGAATAACTCCTTCATCTCTCTGGTGTTGCCCAGTATCCAGATTATAATGGCTGATGTAGTAAACGTTGCATTGCCACTAGGGGGCGGTGAACGCCACTCTTTCAAAGTCACCTTGGTGCTCAGCTTCCCCATATTCCTGATCCTGGGACAGCCAATGCAGTCCAGTTATCAGTATCATTAAACTTTTTTTTAGTCCATTTACAAGTAATGTTATTTGCTGAATACAACATACTCAAATTAGAAGTGTGCACCATTTAAAACCCACTCATAAACTTGTATATTGCAGCACAATACACATCTCACACTTTTACTTTCAGATTTCTTATATTTTTGCTTTTTTGTATTTTTATATTTGCTTTTTTGATTGCATCTTACTTTTTTCTTCCTATCTGCATTTAATTGTTTATTAACAGCTGTGTTTTTCCACTGTGAGATAAACGTTACATCATATCCTATATTTTTTATCACATTGTGCTGCAGGGAATTATTTTCTTGTGCTTTTCAAAATGGCCAACTCCAAAAGAGAATGCTGTCAAGGATGAAGAATAACAAAAAAAATCACCCTTCATTTATATAGAAGATTTTATTTCCTAAACAAAAACAGTTGCACATATAAAGTTGGAAATATAAAATTAAGTTCTGTTTAACTGCACTAGTCCATAGAAGCAGACCCGTCAACAGAAATTTTTGGGCCTGGGGCAAGAAGCCTCACGTGGGCCCCCTCTGATATAACTGAATAAGGTGAGGGTCATTATGTTCTACTCTGTTTTGGTTCTTATCTAAAGTCCAGGCCCAGTGTTGGGTTTAAAGTGCTGCAAAGTAACAAAGTATATACAAAGTTACAAAGTAAAGTGTTACAGTAATGTAACAACCGTAAACGTAGTTTCTTTTTCAATTCGTTACATTTCTGTGTACTCAGGCCGGTCCCACCCTGACGGTGCAACACAGTTGGAAGGACAGTTCCCCCGATCAGCAGGAGCAAAGAGGCTCCGTCCCTGCACAGGTGGTGAGGTCCTGGCAGGAGGAGCTGTAAAGCAGCAGAGTGTCATACCAACTTCATCTCAAGCCTTAGCTGGCCGACCCAGAGCTGGTCGAGGCGCACCACCTTGGAGGAAGTGCCCTTAGCGGGGCCAGCAACATCCAGGAAGAGGTCCCTTGAGAGGGATCCTCCTGCACCGTGTGGCCGCCCCTTGTCCACTGAGTTAAATCCCCTGTGTAGACTGCATGGACCCCACCTGCTTACAGTATCTCTCAAAGGCTTCATGTCTTCTTGAACTCTCTCTTCAAAGTTCTTTTCAGCTTTCCATTATGGTACTTGTCGGCTCTCAGTCTCGTGCCGGTATTTATCCTTAGATGGAGTTTACCACCAAAACATTCCCAAAGTAACATGTAATGTAAAAAGATACTTTTCATAAAGAGTAACTGAGTAAAGAGATTCCTTTTTAAAGAAGTAACAAATAACGAGCAAACACAACTTTTTTTTAAAGTAACACTGTCCGAGCCTGACATCAGTGTTGTCCAGACTGAGCTTGCAGAAATACACATTCAGATGGTTAGGAAAGTGCTCTGTTGTCTATAAGTTCTTGATGCAAAAAAACAAAAAAAAAACAAAAAAAAACAAACAAAAACAAGAAAGTATGATGTGGCTATATGAGTGGCTTACTAATGCTCTTGATCTTTTTTCTGGATCTGCTTTGCTTTCTGCACTGCTTACTTTATATTTAATATATATATGTTTTTCATTAGTCAATCACATTTATATTATCAACCATTTTGGCTTCTGGGAGTAAAGGAGCTGTAACTGCTACTATCTGTGTATTTGACCATTTGAATACTAGATCAAGGAAATGAGATGGGGTAATGAATAAAAGCTAAACCCTAAATTGTGAGTATATTTATGTGACCACCCATATTTCAAAATTCCGATTTTCATGACATTATTTTTTGTTATAGGATGTCCTTACTGCTACTAGACTAGAATGTTTATTCTGTAAACAGTGTCAAATAAATTGTTAACTGCTGCATGTTATGTTTATATTTGAGTTGAGTCAGGAATTAAAATACCTTTTGATGGATAGTGTGTTGCTACCACCTAGTGGTACTCATGCAGTAGTAGCAGTACAGGGCTTTTCCTGTACTGCTACTTCTGCATATGATTGGTGCACTGACAGCTGAAAACATCAATCAGTAAAAGGGTTTTAATATTTTTTATTATAATTATAATGCTCAACATAAATATTGTATTTTTAAAAATTTAACAAAGATAGTTTCATACAATAAAACCAAGACTTAAAATGTACAAGTTTCAACTTTTATGGTTTTATTAACACTGCACAAACTAACTAACAACTCAGTTATTTTAAAATATGCAAATAAACATGAATATTGAGTTGTTTTTGGTTTGGCATATTCACAATTGACAGATGGGGTCCTATAATAAAACAACATTCACCCAAAGAGCACAGTTTGTGCAGCCCAATTACATCTCACTTCCACCAAGTAGCCTCTTTAAATCCCCCAAAAGCCAACAATATAGTTTGCAAAGTCCATGGCAAAGAATATAATTTGAGTGTCTCAAATTTCATCTTAAGGTTCCTCTGTTGTCTTCATTGCCTTTTGATAGAAACAATATGTTGATTACATGTCACACCACACTAAACAACAATGACAATTACTCTACATACCAGGCCTTACCATACCTGTTTAAAAAGCTGAGCTCCCAGGTAGCCTTTAGCAATATCTTTCAGGTCTGACCTCCCACCAACTTTACATCTTAGGTAGCCATAAAGGTTGGCCCACTGTAAAACCAGGCCCATGACTACCACAGCCTACAGGGCGACAACAGACTTAAAGTGAGAGCCACTCACTAACAAAATAGGTCAAATACGTACAGCATTACTGACCAGCCATTTAATTTGAAGAGATATGATAGTGGTGAAGAAAAACAGGATCCAGAAGACAGGGCACACAGTCAGACCGAGCCAAAAGATACGAGATTCAGCACCAGAGACTGTGCTCTGACTTTGGTCCTGCTAAAAAAGTAGGATAAAACAGTAGTATTCATCCCACTGAAGCAAATTTAATAATCACTTTGCGACAGAGAGAACTCAAATGATCTGATAAAAACAAGCACATTATGCAAAACCATTGTTTTGACCTTATAATTACATATTTTTACATTTTATTCTGCTGATTTACTCAATGTTATTCTCCACCTAAAATTGCACACAACTTTCAACGAAACATAAATTACAAAACAAAACAAAACAAAAAAATCATATACAATTCCAAACATCTGCTGCTTAGTGTATCCATGTACATTTGTTGACTTCACTTGTTGACAGACTATGAAGTTTATTTATTTTTTTCTATCTATAAGCACTATACTTTTATGTCTTGTAGGAGTCCTCAGTTTCCTTATTTGATGTCACGGTGACATTACACGTGTCTATTCAAGGGTGTATAGTTGATATGGACACTCAATTATGTAATACAGGTATGGCAATAAGTGAGTCTAATTATTCTATGAAGAACTGACCAAATTATCAGCTCCAAAATCCAGCAGTTGTATGGGCCCGAACACAAAGCTTGCCATTTGTGCACTGATTTACTATTCTTTCAATTTTTCAAAGAAGTGTATCAGACCATTCTCAACAAAAAAAAATCTGGCTGACCATAGTGTGTATCCTAACACAAACCTTCCTTGACTCAAATATCCAGTGACTATTGCCATTTTCATCGACCTGGTTCCACCAGCGCAGCCCGACCAGCAGTCTCCCAGACACATTCTAGATCAAATGAATGCAGGAATAAATAAATAACAAACCGGTAGCCTAATAAATATAAATTAATACAACAGTGTTTATTACATCCCATTCACATACCTTGACAGTCCAAAAATCACATGACAGCAGGAGGATAATGGACACCATACAAACAATAAAACGACTGCTGAAGAATTCGCACATTAAGTAGACCAGTATGGCACTGGTCCGAAAAAACAGGTGGAAGAATGAGACCATGGGATGCCTGAAAACCAAAGAAAACCAAACCAAACTTTAATTGGGCCAACATTTATTTTAAAAGCGAACACAAGAGGGCTTCTCACTTAATATTTGACTTTCTTGTGTTAAGGCCATCATCGTCTTCACCAAAAAGTGGAGGCTCAGAGTACTGTAATATAGTCACGATATGATATGTTATGATATTTGCGAGAGAGGTGAAAGATAGACTGCTGTCGTAAAGTGTTTTAGTAATATAAAATGATAATAAAATGATAATATAAATTTAATCATAGGCAGTAAGTTAAAAAAAAAATATTAGAAAGAACAACTGATTACCTGTCTTACCATTTTGAGAAAACACACCTGTATTTCCGGGTGACGTGGATATAAACAAAACGATGTGTGGAGGACCCCGTAAGGTGGCTTGGTGTTTGCCTGCATAGTATCATATCTTCACACTGTATAACCAAAGGCTTAAACTAACGTAGTGACTCATTTTTACAGCCAAAGCAGAAGATTAGGCAAAATTAGGCAATGGCTACTATTAAAGCGCCTCTATTACTGGAAGGATGTTGTAAAAACCTTGCGTGTGCACTGCACGTGTTTACTGCTGATAGAGTAAATGTGCTCATGTTTACAGACATTTGAAATAACCTTCTCGAAGTTTGAGATCTTAAAAAGGGTAAAATGGCATCAGTGGAAAAGTAAATCTACTATAAATCTCCTATACTATACCAAATAATAAGCTACACTGTTGCCATTTTATTATTCAACTTAAAATGAAGAGTGAAGAGTATATGGTTACAGCACTGCTTTTTATCGTAGTGTACACAACATGACTTGAGTTTGTTGGGGTCATTGGGGCCAATTTAGGATTATTTTGCAATCCAGTACGACAGTAGAATTGTTAAATCCAGAAAATTCCGTGAAGGACAGACTTGAGTAAGTATAACTGTAAGTGAGAAGTCCTTGTCATAAAAGGGTTCCTTATGATGGTGTCATTAACTTGTACAATTATCTTCAAACGTGACATCTATTTGTAATATTTAGTAGCATAAAAGGACACTTAAAAATAATAATGAAAGAAATGCCAAAGGACTCTATGTGATTCCAAGTTAAGTTCTTTTTAAATATAATGTACATGAAAAAATATATGATATACAGATAAGCACAAATGTTCACACTTCTACATAGAGTAGCAAACTATAATACAATATTTTACAAAATAGCTTCATGATATATATTTCACTGACCGAACATGCACACGTACATGCACACACATATCCTATACTTTTGCAGCTTTATGAACACAGAAGCACTTCAAACAAGCTTGCAACTGAATGCATTCTGTAAAAGATGCCAAAAGGAAGTCCAATATTAACTACAGCTGCCCACATGTTGAAATTGTAGAAATTGACTTCAGTGTCATGGTCAAACTGGGGACGAGCACCAAAGGCAGGCATGATCCATAGCTGCAAAAAAGAAATACTTTTAATAATATTGTTTGTGAAATATATTTATAGTACGATATGTAAAATGATACTTACAATGACGTTGCCCAGAAGCAAAAAGGCACAGACTTCCTTCACAATTCTTCTCTTCCATGACATTTTGTGTTTGTGCTCAGGAGAGTGTTCATGCAGGACAATTTCAGACGGCATCTTTTGGTCCAATTCTGACCCTCCAGACTCGTCTTTCTCTTTTAGATATGGGTTTGTGACTATTCTTACAGGATCGATCTCGTGGTGTGGTTCCCGGTGCAGTCCTTCGATAATAAAGAAGTTTTGGAAGCTGAGTTGGATAATCATAATTATTGCCCAAGTCAGATTGAGTTTGTTCAGGTGACCACTTGCTCCTGTTGCTACCATTGCTACAATACTGAAGTAACTAATGATGAATTGACCTAGTGATGCACCAACTAGCAGCCCAACGTCTAGACTTCGTGTTGGGTTCTTCTCTGAAACATGGTCTTTATGGTCCAATTTAAAAATGCCACAACCAAGACCACTTGCGAGGGACATCAGCGTAACTATCACTATGTTCATTACAAAGTGGGTCATTAGTGCATGGTCTTTCTTTGTATCATCATCACCGTAATTGTCCAATTTCATTTCCAGCTCATACATAATAAATGTGGCTATGCCTGCAACAACTAACAGTATCCCTGCAACTGGGCCAAAAATAACTTCTTTGAAATGGAATCTGAAATGGTGATGGCTGTGCTTGTCTGCTACGCGTCCGACATTTTTCCACATAATATAGGCCATAGCCGAAGCAAAGAGACTGTACTCAATGTTAAAGGGATATAGGTAGTAATACGCCTCTTTAAAGACACTGCAAGATGTGTGGCTGCATGTGCACGTGTCATCGCCGTAGGTCGCTGTTGCAGAAGAGAAAGATAGAAGTGGTTAAAATTGTTTCAAAATCTGTAATGTATTGTATGTGTTCTGATCGAATACCTTTGGAAATGTAAGCGCTTCGGCCGCTATATTTGGTTTTGTTGACCGGATATTCAGGAAATGATGTTTGATGAAGTGATTCCTCTGTGACTAATGACATCCACATGACTAGGTTTGTGGAAAGGGTAATCATGATTCCACAACTGAAACAAAAATGAGAAAAAAAATTAATATAACAGTCATAAGAAAAATATTAGAAATGATTATGAACACAATATTTGCTTTTATTATAGGATAAGACCTACCGTGATACATTTTTCTGGACCTGCACACAGTCTTTAGCATGGAACCACATGAAGTAAGTCTGAAACAAAAATCATGATGTCAGTTCCATACACATATTGGCCGTATGCATTTAATAGTTACTCAGCCTTTTACATCATTTTACCTGTGTGGTTATAAACACAATATTGACGACAGGGAAGGCGACTTTAACTGCAGAATCACAGTGGAGGTACCCCACGTAGCTCGCAATCTTGAAAATATTCATGATGAAACTGAGGATGCCAAAACACACCAGACCACCTACAACAAAAAAGCATTTGTGGCTAAGCATAAATCTGTACATTTGTAGATATATTTAAGCGTTTAAATTCTTTACCTCTTAGCCAGATAGGTCCAGCATGAGAGTCCTGGTACACAATTGCATGTTCCTGCTTGGCTGTGTAGACGGAATAGTAAATTGTCCATGCGGTGGTGATGATGAGGAGTACAATGAGATAAATCTGCAGGTGAGTTGTCTTGATTTTGATGTCCTTATCAGCGCTGCCACTGACCAAAGCACAGCCCAAAAGCAGGACGTTCACACAGATAATTCCAGACCACATCCAGCCCCAGTAATGACTCCGTTCTTTGTGTGCAACCACAGCAGAGGAGTGGGAGAATTCCGGTTCACAGGTCCCTGCCTGTGCTGGGACCTCCACAGTGTCGGGCAGGTGGGCCCCCTCTGCCTCCTTGTATTTCTCCGTCATCCTGCATGGTTCACAAGGATCACCCTCCAGTAAGCATTTGCACTGATAACCTGTTTTCAGACACATGACCTCTGCTGCTTTCTTTGCCTAGTCTCAAATGAGTTATCTCTAGCCACGTTTGCTTATATACTACTAGAGGTTTCTACAGGTTTAAAGGCTACACCCACTCAGTTACCTGCTCCAAAGAAAGATCCCGCCCAAGTGAAACCTTGAAGATAATCAGCATAAATGTCAGCCTGCCACCATACCAGGTTCAAAAACAAAATAAACAAACACTTAACAAACTTGACATATCAAATCCTTATTTTGCCACCCACATGCTCCTGTTTATTAAACGTGTTTATTAGACACTTGTGTGTATGTGTGTGCCTGAACCCAAAAACCTGACAAAAAGATTTAAGAAGATATAAGTGATTAAAGGATGATGTTGAATCCTACCTGATGCAGTTTAGTCCTGGGGGTATCCTTGTCTGCGCGCCTTTTATAAACCTTTCAAAAAAGGTAGTTTACTTTAGAGGGTCATAAATGTCAATAAATCAGTTAACCACAGAACTGTTTCATAATGATATCCACTGCCATTTGAACACGGAATAAATGTTCAAACATTGTTTCTATGGAAACAAAACAATTTTACTTTCAATAAAAAAAGCATTGGATGCCATCATACACTGTTAGCAAATAAAGGTTTGCCTGAATTTGGCCTGGTTTAAATATATATTCTTTTTTTGTTTCTATAAGTTGCTATTTCCCAGTGAAAAGATATTCCTCTTTCCTTTGTTTGTGGAAAATTCCTGTGGTGCTCTTCATAAAAGACCAAGCCACTGCAGCCCATTGTTATGTAGGTTTCATTTGGGCGGCCTGCTGCAGTCTGAATATCTGCTGCACCGTGTTTCAAATGCAAAGATCTTATTTTTGAAATTCACTAGATTTGACCCCATTAACTTCAACATGTCATACCCCACATTCTTTTTTGTGTGCACTTGTATCAAAACACTGCAAGAAATGCTCAGAGAGGACAATGGCACTTGTCTTTCAAACAATGATGTTCAAGAACATGAAACAAAAATAACAAAAACCTTCCTCGTTTGGGGGTTTAAAACAATTTATGTGACTATACACAATAGCTTTTTGGTGTGTAAACTGTTGACCTCCACCATGGAAATGTACTCTGCGTTTGCACGAAACGCACAGGCCATAGCCTTTCGGCCTTGATATTTGCTGGGGCATGCATGACCTGACTGTCCTGGTCACTTGTTGCATATTTCAGCACCAACTTGACGGCCTCCGTGCCGTGAGGTTTGTCGCTAGAGTACACAGAAGTTGTTCCTGGTAAAGCATGTGAATTGGGGCAGACAGCTCTTCAAAAGTGCAAAAGCTACTGAGGACACTGAGCACGTATCCAATGTCTGCCTATTATGACAAGTCACATAATTAGAGACGCCATGAAATAATAGCTAAACTAGGCTAGGCTTTTTCATTTGCCACCAGGGGAGTATCCTTCAACCTTAATGATCATGGACTTTGGGGAACAATACATCGTCGCCTATAGAATGTACAGTAGATTTTAGTGGGCGATATCCGTGGCTTTGCACTATGCACGGCCCTGCGTAATGTATGCAGCTCCTCTGCAGGGAGCGCGGCGCGCAGCGTCATCTCCTTGGAAACCGCGCTCTCGCTCCAACGACGCTTCTGCGGCGAAGCGCACGGGACAGGACGAGCTCCAGAGGGTCACAGCCGCACGGTGCCCGCTTACACTATTGCGCTTTTCCTTCACTAGACTTTTATCGTGGAGGATGCTGAGGTTATCGTTTAGAGAGCTCAATGGAGTCAAGAAGGGCGGATTAACTTTGCATTATGAATGACAGGTACCATAAGGCGGCCCGGGATGGCTACCTGGACCTGCTTAAAGAAGCCACAAGGAAGGACCTCAACGCTCCGGATGAAGATGGCATGACACCGACGCTATGGGCCGCTTATTATGGGAACCTGGAGGCCCTGCGACTGATTGTGGCGAGGGGGTGGGTATATGCCCTTATCTGCGTAAAATGCTAACTTTACGTAACCAGGCCCACTAAAATGTGACAGTTACTGTCTTCATACTTCCCAAAGCCTCATGCAGTTTATCTAATCACCTGATTTACTAGTAGTCTTATAAACCACCCGCGCCTCTGCGCGCGGTTACAGATCAACCAAGAAGCAACTGTGCCCGGGAGCAAATCCACCTCCATCCATTCGGTCAAAACACTCGTGTCTGACCCTTATTTTTACAGTGTTTTATAATATTTTGGCTCTGTCTAAATCCCAAATACTTAGGCAGCACGTGAAGAAGGCCTTCACTTTATACTTTATACTTTTATTCTTTATACTACACAGGAGGCTGGATATAAGCATATCTTAATACAGAGCACTCAGTGGGCTATTTCGTTTTTTAATTTCCATGAGTTGGATTGGTCAGGTAGGCTATTGCATGCTCAGTTCTTCAGAAAGTCTATCTAGAAATCTTAATTATATATTTGGTCTTTACAAAATGTGCTCCTGAGTGCTTTATGGGTATGGTCTGCTTTATTTTGCATGCAGGTTTAATCTCACAAGGGCATGCAATTGCTCTTCTCAGTGAATTCCCCATTTATTCTGGCTGACCTGTTTCATGGGCTAACAGAGAAATGGTCTCAATGTGTGACACTTAATTGCTGACAAAGCACTGATTGGTTCCTGATAAAGTCATTTCAATTTGATGTTTTTTCCCATAATGCAAAAAAAAAAAATAAAAAAATGCTAGGATTGAAATAATTTCCCTCTCATTTGTCACCAATAAAAATGTAAGATTCTAATCAACGTGTGATATTCCAAAAGAAAAGAAATAAAAAAACGCGAGCTTCTTTGCTGACAGGGCAAATATTAACTCTTGATTGGCATGCAGAAGTGAAATTGTTCTGTAACAGTATTTAATTGGCGATGTGACACATTGCGGTGCTGTACATTACTGCTAAACCCACATTGGAAATGTAAACAGTCTCTTGTGATAACAGATCATCTTTAGCTTCTGTGGTCTGGATAGTATAATAAAGCTGTCCTGTAACTGAATTGGTATAGTCATATAGACTGATAAAAGTGTCATTTCTTAAATAGAAGTGATAACTTTAGTGTTTGCCTTGTCATTATCTGATGATGTTCCTATATCTGGACATAGGTTTATGGATGATGATTGATACCTTGAGCACATATTCTGCCTACATAATGCTGTTACCAAAGTATAGCCTACTATTCTCTCACATCCAAATCAGAGGGATCTTATCCATATCACTATAGAGGCTGGCAGAGACACATATCCTGTGAAAACTTAACAACGCAATACATCAATAATACATCTGCACAGTGGCTTCACGACCGTCACATGAAATATTAAAGACTTTGTACCTGGTCACACAGGAGAACACGGACAAAAGGCAGAGCTGTAAACACTCAACAACAGTTTAAACAATTTAGCACCAAATATCATGAAAGATGATTGAAATGATAGAAATATGGAATAGTGCTTTCTAGACGGGTCATTCACTGGGGATTTCATGTGGATAGACACTTTTTAAGATATCAGTATTTAAAGTACGCTAAGTTTGGTACGGTGCAATGACCTCACCTGTGGCCAATATAAGTTATACTTTTCAGACTCAAGCTTTTAAGGCTTGTGTGAAATATGATCCAGGTGTAATGCAATGTAGTGGTGCTGCTCGTGTTACAGACAGCAACAGCGGTGCACTCAATAAGGTAACCCCGAGGTCGTGGACTGTCAGCCAAGGGTTAATGCTGCCCAAACGTATTTATAGACCATTGTTATGGCCTATGTCTAGCCTCTCTTTGTATCAAGGCAGACTTCTTTTTTAAGTATAGTTGCTTTGCTTTCCAGTTATTTTAATAGCATTTTTAGACGTTGGTTTGAATTGGCAAACTTCTATACTTCTGTTATGACTTGCAGGTGCTCAATTAGGGGAAAAAAATCGGATTCATCATTGAAATCGTGATTATTTGACCCAGTTACTTACACTCTCAAAAGTAAAATAAAGTTATTAACATATATCTATAATGTTTTGTGTGTTTGCAGATATACTAAGGGGATAGAGTGAGTGGTCATTTTATGGAAGATCCTCAAATTCTTGCTGTACATGAAATTTTCCTCAATAGGGCATTAAAATCTGGTATTTGTCCTATTACATTATTGCATTTCTATTGCTAAAAAATAACTTACTGTGAGTGGGGTTGCTTATTCTCGGACCTGATCTATATCTTTGCCTGCTCAGTTCCATGAAGATGTAAGTTCAGTGTTGTACTGTGGAACATTACAGTTATAACATCTCCACTGAGACATGCAAGTAGCCAGAAAAGTTACATCGTTTTAAACAGCTTAATGCTTATCTTTTTTTTTCAATTTCTTCACAGAGGAAACCCAGACAAGTGTGACATATGGGGGAACACACCTCTCCACCTTGCAGCAGCCAATGGCCATCTCAACTGTCTGTTCTTCCTGGTGTCTTTCGGTGCCAACATCTGGTGCCTGGACAATGATTACCACACACCACTGGACATGGCTGCCACAAAGAACCACATGGACTGCGTCAGATACCTGGATTCTATAGCGGCCAAACAGACGGGCCTCAACCCTAAGCTGGTCAATAAGTTGAAGGACCGGGCGTTCCGCGAGGCTGAGCGAAGAATCAAGGAGTGTATGAAGATGCAGAAGAAACACCAGAAGAGAATGGAGAAGAAGTTTCACAAGGAATCTTCGGAGGCCTCCGCTTCAGATGCCATGAGTTTCTCCAGTTATACAGGCAGCTCTGTCAGCCACAAACTGCGAAACTTCAACCCAGGAACTATCAGTGTGCCATATTCTCAAGTAAGTCCATGTTTTCTTTGTATTTTGTTTGTGGAAACCAATCTTTCTATTTATCTATGCCATATTCTCAAGTAAGTCCATGTTTTTTTTTGTATTTTGTCTCTTGTGTTATATATTTTATGATGTGGAATGTTAATGTTTGTGGAAACCAATCTTTTTATTTATCTGTCTTTCTAATCATGCTGACTTGTGCACATTTTTCCTGCTAGGCCACTCTCCATGCCACTAATCGAGGCAAGACAAAGATCCAGAAAAAGTTGGAGAAGAGGAAACAGGGGGATGGTACCTTTAAAATTTATGAGGATGGACGGAAGAGTGTGCGCTCCCTGTCTGGACTTCAGCTGGGCAACGACGTGATGTTTGTCAAACAGGGGACCTACGTGAACCCCAAAGACCGCGGGCGCCGTAATGTTCGTGACATGTTCCCCAGAGACAACGACGACGCTATCTCACGTGCCATGAGTGAGCCGGACCTCCACGGACCAGATGTGGATTATTCTGAGATCAGCACCGATTCAGGGCACGATTCCCTTTTTAACAGGCCAGGGCTGGGGACCATGGTCTTCAGAAGGAACTATGTGAGTGGAGGCATGTTTGACCTTGGGCGAAGGGATGATATTAGCACGGCACAGTCTAGTAATACTGTTCGGTTGCGTAGTAGACTCCAGCCTTATACTAGCATGGATGAAGACAGCATAGGCAGTGCCCGGAGCCTGCAGGAGAGGAATATAGAGGAGCTTCCCTGGGACGAGGTGGAACTAGGACTAGACGATGATGATGAACCAGACTCCAGTCCTTTGGAAGTGTTTTTGGCCACACAGAGCATGAGTGAGTTCTTTTCCATCTTCAAACGGGAGAAGATTGACCTGGAAGCTCTGCTACTATGCTCAGATAATGACCTTAAAAGTATTCACATACCCCTAGGGCCCCGCAAAAAGATATTAGACGCTTGTAAAAGACGGCTAGAGACAATAGAAGATCCAGATGCTATTGAGGACACTGAACTGTAAGTACTGACAGTCCAATGTGACATATGTAGTTTACTGACAAGATGCATTCAGAGAGGAGCGACCGTGGCTTTATGAGTCGTAATATCTGTTGCCCTGCAGATAATACAATTAGCTGTTGGTCTGTTGGTTGTGAGCTCATCCAGTTTAAAGGTCAAGGGAAAATTAAGTGAATATCTCAAATGACGATAGAGATGACAAGGACTTTTGGTAATCCAATGTAACAATGCACAAAGCCTGTCAAAGACAACAGACAAATAAAGACAGTATTTTCAATCAGAGTATATGGGGTTCTACCATTCTGTGGTGGTGCACCCATGGAGAAATTCTATAGGGGTTTCCTGTGCTGCATGGCCAAACAAACTGAATGAGAGGTCCCCAACTGCAGTGCCATCCTTTGTTCCTGTACGCCATGGAGCACGGTTAACAGAGAGGTTATTGTGGGCCCTGCGTTCCCACTAATATGTCGCCCCTGTGGGGTCAATCTGGCCATACCATGTGCCTGCATTGATAGTGCCAGATCATTTTCTGCTTAGATTTGTTTTGTAATGTCTGTAGTACTTCTCAGAGTAGCATTATTATGTGCATGTTTACATTAAGCCATTATTTGTCTGTTAAATTTAACATTAAGGCTTCTGCACATAACACCAAATTATGAGATAAAGTGTCAGAGTTTGAAGCCAGTGGTTTCTTAGACTATTATTTACTGCCTTTAATAACAAAATGTAATATGTCTGCAAATGCACAATTTAACATTTTACTGTGAAAAAATAAATTATTTTGTTTCATCACATCCTTGCCTCAAGTTTAATCCCCAGCTGGATTATTATTATTATATTATTGCATAACTTTATTTTTACTATTTTAACATTTTTAAAACATTTATATTATCAAACCTGATTCTTTTTTTTTTTTTAATGATCTAATTTATGCTGTTACAGCTTACCATAAATAACTCGATCATGAAGATGTCATTATTTGTCACGCATGGGTCAGGAATAGAGCAGGTAATACAATTTCAAGGCAATGAATGCAAAGTGATAGTAAATGTTTCAAACAAACAAAACAACCACGTGCAGTTAATGATACAATCAGACTCTTAGTCTCATTATGACAGATAGTAAAACATTTCTGTGCACTCACGTTTTTCTTCTTAGGGTGACTCACTATATTTGCTGTAAACCCTTGTTAAACTTTAATACTGAAGGACATAATCAAGTCTGCATTTAATTTATCTGTTGTTTACCTGCTCACTGATGACATTTCCTTATAGATTTACTGGCACCGTGCAGGATGTAAACAGAGGAATTAAATGGTAATACTTAAGTTCTACAATTTTATGTTATAGACAAGACAAAATATATACTTTTTTAATTTAATATTATGCTTATATTTATTTAGCATGTAACTCTTTATGCAAACATCACAGGGAGTAAACTGTTGGTGTTGGTGCAATCCCCTCTACAATAATGTTTATGACTCTTTGTAGGTAAAAGTTATTTCCTTATTTGGTCTCTCCTTGTTTGGTAAATGTGGAATCTACCTGATACAGCTCATGATAATAAGTTGCAGGCATTGCAACAGTCAGTGTGGCTGTGTGTGAGTGGACTCCGGAAGTATGTTATCTGTGTCTGCCATGCCTCTGGCATGACGTTATTGTTCACAGGAAACTCTGTAAACCTCCCTCAAGTGTCCTGCAGTATCAAAACACTTGTAATCCTGTTAACTTATATACCATTTTCTTGTTTTTCTTATGTTTTACAAATCTTATAAAACCTTTGTATACTATCAATTGAATGACATGTTTTATGTCATTAGTTTTACAAGCAACAACAAGCAATTATGACGTACATTCTGCAACAAGTCACATTTATTGATGATAATATTGATTAATTCATCTAATTTTTCACATTAGTGGACCAGAGGAGAGGATGTTCACTCCCTTCCCATAATGCACTTGTCACTTCCTCTTCTCATCTGCTGGATGCACTGTGTCTCCTAAGCCCTTTGTTGCTGAATAGAACAGGGAGGGCTGTGAATACATTGGATGGTAACAAAATACCTTAGGCGTGGTTTGAATTTTTTCCCCTTTATTCATTCAAGATGTGTGGAGCTGCAGATGTAACAGTGTAGCTCAGATCTGCTGAAAAGAGGAGATTTTTAAAGAGTTTAAACTAGGAAAAACACAACAAAAGATTACTTCTTTCACCATGACGACTATCAACAACATCACCCAAGAGGATAAGAATGGCAGTGAAGAAGGGACAAAAGTGAAGCAGGAGTTTACCGGAGATGTAATGTGTGATTCCTGCATTGACAGTCCAAGCAGGGCCCTCAAGTCCTGCCTGACCTGCTTAGTGTCTTACTGTGAGTCACATTTAAGACCTCATCTGGAAAATGTGAAATTTCAAAACCACCGGCTGGTTGAACCCCTCCACGACATCGACTGCCCCACGTGTGAAGTCCACTGTCTTCCTCTGGACCGAGTCTGCCTGGACCACGGCTTCTGTATGTGCTCCAGCTGTGAGACAGAGGTGCACGAGGGTCACATGACTGCATCTGTAGAGGAAGCACGCCTAAAGATTGAGGTAATGGGGGTTCATGTTTACAGCTGGGTTTTAAATGGCACAAATGTTTATATTATGCAGTGGATTTTGTAAATACACAAATTCTTACAGACGGAGTTGCAGGAAAAGCAAGCAGAGATAAGCCAGAGTGTGTCCAAAGCTGAAAGAGCCATTGGAAAGCTACGAGGCAATAGTGATACAATAAAGGTATGAGTTTTTGGCTTATAAAGGTGAAAATTAACTTCAAACATTTTATTTTCAAAGCTAAAAATCAATTCTTGCTTAATACTAACTACCTCAAAAAATATATTTACCAATATTTAATTTGGGAAGGGTATACAATGGAAACAGACAACAAGAAAAAAAAAGTATAAAAAGAGTTGGGAAGTTCTTAAAAAATGTATTTTGTGCATTTATATGCTATATTATGACATATATCTTATGACTAAAATGAAATATCAGATTAATATTTGTATTTATCCATA
>JACN01042133.1:0-14763 GCA_000787155.1 Scartelaos histophorus | reverse complement strand
AAGGTACATTGTGTAACTTTCTGGTGGTGGACCCGTCAAAATGTCATGGAGACCAAACCAAACCAAGTTACAGGTCAGATCTGTGGAGCAACAACCCCCCTCACAGTCAGAGAGCCTGTTTTTCTCTGTATTTTTCAGACCACCTGTAAGTGAATAAATGTAAGGACCTGTTAAATGTCGTACTGTGCAACATTCTAATGACAAAGCCGAAGAAACAAGCAGGTGACGGACCCTCCTCCAGAGAAGTTACACAATGCACCTTTCACACTGTTCAAATGCAGTACTATGTGGATTTCTATGTCGTGGAGACTGAAAAAACACTTTATACTTAAGATGTGAGTTGAACTTCTAAGTGCTATTGTCATAAAAAGTCAAACTTGATTTTAATAGTAAGGAACAGACTTAAGACTCAATACCAATTCTAATTTTGAAGAAACACTTTAGACAATAGAATGTGATTTGCAACATTAAATCATAATAGTACTTTCTTATATTACCATCCGGTCTTGTATAATAAGTAATCTGTGGTTTTATACTTATAAGTTATTAAAAAAAGGTTCATTTCTGTTTCGTAAATGTGATTTTTTAGGATCGATACCTGCTCTAATTAGTATCTGTAGAACTGATTTTCAATACATTTGACGTTACTTATTACAATCTTAGTACAATCTAAATTCAACTATGCAGATGATACACAGTCAAATCTCAGACGTCTAATTGATGACAATATTAACTTATTATTAAAGTATTAAACAGAAAATCTGGCATAAAATAAATAAATGAATGGAAAAAAGAAACTTCTAAGTGTGACTAACTTGTGTTTTTCAATCAAAAATCTCCACTGATGCGCTTGTCCCTAGTGGCTGTCGTGCACTTTCATTATGAATTTGAAATCGCCAATCACAAAAAATCACGTCTAATTACAAATTGAGTAAAAAGTGAAACAAGCGCCCCCCCTGTTTTTGCTGTTTGTGGAGGGCTCCGGTGAAGGGAGGTACAGTGAGCTAAAGCACAGATGAGAGGCGGAGAGGCTGAACTTTTTGTCATGTGTCAGTAAACAGGGGCTTAAAAGGCACCTGGATTTATTAGGAGGAGGAGGGGGGAGCAGAGTCTTGAAAAGCAGAGCGGCGTTTGGGAGCAGGGGAGGCGCGCCACGTCAAAACACCCAGACGAGATCAACGCTAAAGCATCATTCACGGGAGCGGAGAGAGTCGGAGGAAACAAGAGCGGACCTGCTGTCACTCTGGGTCATGTGCTCTGCAGAATTTCAAATAGTTTTTAGTCAAACTGAGAATAGGCGTCAAGCCGAACTCGCAAAATGACAAGTGGCAAAAAATAATAAGAGTTCACCGTGCCAAGCCAATCATTAGGCTTTGCAAAAGAACTATAATTTACAGTATTTTTCACTTTAACTGGGTTATGTAGCGCTGTCATGATACTATGACGACATGATACTAGTACTTTTTTTAAGAAATATTGTAGTGTTTTTCCAGAAAGGCCCAATACATGTTCAAATGAGCATCTAGAAGTAGCATAGTATGGATTTGACTTTTGATTTTCTTGGATTTTTGACCATCAAACTACACTTTCTGCAGCAAAAAACATCACAGGATGATTCAAGGATTTCAACCATCAACCCTTTGTTTTAAAGGGTGGCCGCTGTTCCTTTTGAGCCACTTTCCTTAGCATCTGTTGTACTTTAATGTAATATCTCAATTGTTTTTTCAATTTAAGTTAAAATTTCATCTCAGATAATGTTACTGCCAAAAAAAAGCAAAACAAAACAGAAACTTCTCGCTTTTTCAGTTCTTAGCCGTCCTTCGTTAGCCTATAAGTGTTTTTAATTACATACGCTGCATTACATCCGCAGACTCGGGCTTTACAACAAACTTTCAACTCGGTTCTGATGGCGTCGGTCGGGGACAGTTAGACATAAAAATCAGCGCTGCCACAGAGCACATAAACAAGTGTGCATAATTGACAGCCACATCTATTTGCACAGTCCAGTCTCCCCCTCGTCCCCTCCTCCTACCACTACTATGTTCTTCCAATACCATTTCCTCTTTTAATTATCCTTCGGCAAAGAAAGATGGCGGACATCAGAGGCATGGCGGTAAATCCCGGGCCTGGCAGCGGCTCATAGCGGCTGCATGCGTCTGGTGGTCCCGATAGAGGCGAGTGCGCGAGGACTGGCAAAGACTAGAGCCGCTACGACGCCGGGAGATTTTCTGACAGAGAAAGGAGAGGATGATCGCTCAGCATAAAGCCCGCTCCTCATTCCCATTCCCATTTTTCTTGTTGTTTTGGTGTTTTTTTTTCTTCCGATTATGCCATGTTTTCAGCACCAGATTAGGTGCTTCTCAGGAGCAGACTCATCACCTCCCAAACAGCAGCTCTTGTTGTAATGCTTGAAAAGAACATATTCCAGATGCTTCACTATCTCAACTCACAAAGCTGCAAGGCCAAAAACAATCAGAAAAGGGCAGAAGGAAGTCTGAGCATAAGACTGCTTCAAAGTTGGAGTAAAGTATTTTAAAATGCAGTATACTGTAATAATGCTGCTGCTGCCAGTATCACATACATTCACTTTTTAGAAAATGCAATAATTTCTACCAGTACTTGCCATGAGGTGCCCATTTCTTCTGATACGTCAAATACGAACTACGAAATACAAACTTTTTTTTTGTCTAGGGCCACATATCGAATTACAGATGAGGCAGAGGGCCGATCAAGCCTAAAAAACTGGTGGTCAATACAGCGAATAAGTAAAAAATGTGCTTTAAAAACAAGTTAGAATGAATCAACAGAGATTTCGTGCTTACATCCTCAACAGGACACACTAAATATTTGGTATCAGCTTTATTAAGATAGATTTTCAAAAACGGGGGCCAAGAAAAAGGGTCACAGGGCCATAGTTTGGACACCATTACCACTAATAAATCTTTAAAATGTTGCAGCAAGCAGTGGGCAATATTGACAAAAAAAATCTAGTTTGGAAGCTTATAACATAAAGATTTATTCACAATTCAATTTTTTAAACCAGTTCTTTTTGCTTATTAACAATATACGTTTGCAACATTCAAGATAATCACACATTTAGCACAGTACTTCTTCCTCCACTACTACTGCTGCAGCTACTAGAACTAATACCACAACTAAATCCAGTCACTGGTCTACACTCACCTCCTTAACAACCACATTTCACTGTCAGTTCTGCTTCTGCTGCTACTACTTCCACTACAACTTTTCATACATTTACTTTTTGACAGCGAGAAGCGAGAATAAGTTCACCTCTTGCTACAGCTGCGGGATTACACTGTTTGGGATCTAGGTGATATACATTTTCTATACAGTCAAAGCAATTTCGAGTATGATGGGGCTATTTTATCACCATATTTTAGCAAACCCGTGTTGTTTTATGATCATAAGACAAGTCCGTTAAATGTCCGTTTCTATATTTCTCTCTGTGAAGCCACATTAGTCACTTGGGGTAAAACATGGGCCTTCTCCTGCACAATTACCCCAACTGTACCACCGCGTCCTCGGACACAATGAAGCTCCACAGCCCCCCTCCCGCACGCTCTTGCCTTATTCTTTCTTCTATCGGTGCGAGATGGAGATGGGAATGCTCCACAGCGGGGCTTTCTTCTCCTCCAGGGGGAATCTAGGAAGCAGGCGAGAGTCTTTGTAATGTTGCGTTCCCTTCAGGGTGGGGAGGAGGTAAAGACGATCATTGGAGAAACGGGTGAAGTTGCCACATGTGGAAAATGGAGGAGTGTAAGTCTAAGAAATTTGACATGAAAAAAAAAAACGAGTTTGGTGGTGAAAGGCCAAACAGATTTCACTTTTCTGTTTTTGGATTTTTTTTAATCGTCACTACTTTCCCATAACCGCTCACACTATGTTCTAAACTCTCAAAAAACATATGTGATCTAGTGAGTTTTAAAAAATACACAATACAACACACACTTTACATCAGTTCTAAAGGTTTTGACCAAAAAAAAAAAAAAACTTGAGATCTGGATCAAATCAGGTAAAAGTCAAGTCTAATCTGATAATAAACACGACTTTTACTAGACTTTGGACAAATTAAAAGGTGCATTATGTAACTTTTCCACCACCTGCTTGTCTCTATGGAGATATTATAGCGTTGCCTGAAATGTTTCACAGTATGGCATTAAACAAGACAAGTGGGTGACAACGTTTTCAAGTCAAATCTTTGGAGATAAAATGTTTTTCAAGGTATGTTTGAGCACGAAACTCACCCAAATACTGTGCAATTCCAGGAAAAACTACATTAACTCCATGGAGACAGGCAGGTGGCAAACCCTCCACCATAAAACTTCAAATTGTACCTTTAATGCTGATAACAAACTCAAAATAAAACTGGAAAGGGAGAAAAAAACTAACTTAATCAGAAAATCAAGCTCAATTTGTCAAGTTTTTGTCTAATAGTTTCTCATACTGTCAATAATACTATAATATAATATGGATAGGATCAGTACTTGGTCAAATCACATTACACTGCAAAAGCTTTACCCTTGCTCCAATAATAAAGGACCATTAAAAACAACATAAAAAGTGCCAAATTTATAAATAAATATCTTTTAAACAGTTGTTCTTTACATGTTCTGATTAAAAACATCTTGGAATCTGATTTTTTTTTTACCGAAAGTGGCAAAACAACAAAACCTGAGCAGCTGATAATCTTCCACAATTACAAGATGCAGAGTGATGAAAGGACATCAGTGATCTACTTATGTCACAGAAAAAAAAACATGGCGGCTTCAAACAACTATTGAAGTTTTGAGTCAATAAATGATCAAACATATGGAATCTTATCAGCGCTTTAACTTAATGCAAAAGCGCAGTTGTGTACGGCGGTTACATTATGTTTTAACAGTGAAATAAAGGGGCTATTGTGCTTTTCTGAAAACATGTAACGGGAGGTGAAAAAGCAAACAAAAGTGTTGAGAGGGCATCCCGATGAAAAGACTCAAAAGATGACCTTTCTGGCATCAGCTGGCTCCAGGAAAAACAATTCACGACCCTAACCTATTCTGGCCTTTCACCATAATGTTAGTGCTGTGGGCTACACCTCCAAAGAGTCCAGGCAGGTCTATGACTTTACAGACAGACAAAAAACGCATGCCCCAGATCCTCGCTTTCATATCTATCAAATGCACAAACACAAAAGTGCAAACAAGCTGGCCCCGTCTGGCATCACAGCAACAACTTCGGGCTATGGAAGCTAAAAAGAGACGTGCTATCAGTGTAGATTACATCAATGTCCGCGATATCAAGTCCAATTAGAAGCACGGCAGTTTGCAAACACGAGAACTTTTACCGAACATTAAATAGTCCAGTTGCACGGTTCAAAAAAAGAAAGAAAAAATGAAATGTACACTTTTAAAAAATGCTTTGTTGATGGGGGGCCACATCTCCAAAGGGCTTTTGTGTGGGGTTTGAAAAGGAGGCATAACAAGGTCGAAGGTCATTCAAACACAAAATAGCACATGCATGGAGTTCATTTCATTTCTATAGGTAAACACTAGTAGATAGGAGAAAGGTAGAAAGTGGCAGTTTGTGACGTGTTACGGAGGCCTCGTGTGCAGGGAGATATGGTATAAAAAGGGCGGCGAGGCTTTTGGAGCTTTGGTGTCGCTAGATTCACAACCCTGCAACCATGGGAAAGGTATGGACGAAATACTGGACAGAGTTAGAAGGGTGTTTTTTGAGTTGTGCGTCAGGCAGATGGAAGAAACGTAGAGGCGGGGAAGTACTTGAAGTGACAGATTAAAAGCTTGTTTTAGGTGACAATCCCTCAGCAAGAAGATTTGAAATTTCTCTATACCATTTGGCACGGACAAGTATGACAGCGATTGTGTTAAATTTGAAGGGCCAAAACAACACAATGTTCTTTAAATTAAATTTTGCTTTTCAACTGTCAAGCACCCTAACACTTCACAGAATGGCAGCGAGAGGAAGCTGTGATGTTTAAGCTTGAGTGTAGTGTCCCCTACTGGCCAATGAGAAGTACTGTAACGTGTTTTATTTGTGTTTTTTTTTTTTATTCAAGATTGTTTTCTACGAAGGCCGTAACTTCCAGGGTCGTCACTGGGAGTGCGGTAACGACTGCATGGACACTTTCAGGCACTTCAACTGCTGTAACTCCATCAGGGTGAGCGGAGGACACTGGGTGGCCTATGAGAAGCCCAACTACATGGGATACCAGTACATCATGGGGCCCGGGGAGTACCCCGACTACCACTGCTGGATGGGCTTCAACAACTGCATCCGCTCCTGCCAGATGTTCCCTCCCGTAAGTCGGTCAACTTTGGGTAACCGTAAGTTTAGGACAAAGGTCAAATAGTGGAAGTATAAGAGATTCAGATTGACATTAAATACAGATGCAGTTATAGTCAGTGTCAATGTCCACAGAAAGGTGGAGTTAGAGGCCCCAAAGGAAAAGGTTGGCCAGTGTAGAAAAAAAAAAAAAAAAACTAAAGTATGTCACTATGCTTTAGTTTTAGGGTGTTTTTTTATTTATTTATTTATTTTTTATTTTTTTTATGTCCAACTAAAGTATATAAAAAATTAAAAAATAATAAAATAATTTCATATTTCATATCATTAAAAAAATGTGAACAAAAACATGATGATTACATATGGTAAATTGCTCAGTATTTGACCCTTATTTCTATTTTACATCCCTGCATCTTCAACATTCATACTCAATTGTAGTAGTAGTAAAAGAAGTGTATGTAATATGTGATTTCCCTTCCCCATTACAGTACAGAGGCTCCTACAGAATGAGGATCTACAACAGGCCCGACATGATGGGCCAGAGCATGGAGTTCATGGACGACTGCCCCAACGTGTTCGACCGTTTCCGCTTCAGGGACATCTACTCCTGCAACATCATGGAGGGTTACTGGATCTTCTATGAGCATCCCAACTACAGGGGGCGCCAGTACTTCCTGAGGCCCGGAGAGTACAGGGCCTGCGGGGACTGGGGCTGCCACAATCCCATGGTGGGCTCCTTCAGGAGGATGAGGACTATGTAAACTGTGAATGTATAAATCAATATTAAACTGCTTTTAAAATAAATCATTTTTCTCTAGAATTATTCTTTGATTTGAAATTTAAGAGGGACATTTCATATGATTTATTATGATTAATTGCATATATTAAACAGATTTGTGATAACCAAGGAAAATGTCTATAATTGGGGATATAAAATTGTTGATTTCTTTTCACTTTTAACCCAGGCTTAGAATCACCTGAACACAAAAGTGAAACAGAAATCTCTACTCTGAGTCTTTGGCATTGATCGCAGTAAAGGCAGATGTGGCACTCTTTTTGTCACCTGGTTCAGAAAGTGCAGCCGTACAGTCTTTTCTATAGACGAGCAAAGACAAAGCTTTAGACTGTCCTATAGTGTGTGGCTGTGGCCTCTATAGAGCCCAGTGTGCTGACTCCACAAAGCTTTGCAAAAGGCCCTGATCCCAGCAGGCTCTATAAAGACACCGGGTTCAAACGGGACGGTTCTGGTCTGCTCCACACTGTTCAACTCTTACAATGGGCAAGGTAAGAAGCACGTTTGGACCTTTTATCTGGGCTATAGAAAAATAACATTAGGAGAAAGAGGCTATCGAGAAGAGATCAAATACATTATGAAAAGCAATTACGTGATGCTGCTGTAGGATTGGATATTTTGTATTGGTTAAACTTTAATACAAAATTTCACACTGCCTATAGCTCACAGCAAAGAATTTTATTATTTTGAACAGAAATATGCTGAATTATACATTTGAAAATTGTAATATGTAACCAACTGATAGTTTGCAATTATGGTTTATATATATTTATCACTCAGTGTGTCAATATTTAATACAAATAATCTAAACTGACACTTAAACTCATGTACTTTCAGAATTTATTTTATTTCAATACTTGTGTTTTTGCTTAGTGTAATAGGATTTACTTGACTACTGATTTAAAATAAAACTACAGTATTATTCATACTATGGCCTCTCAGATTGTGTTTTACGAGGACAAGAACTTCCAGGGTCGTCACTATGAGTGCACCAGTGACTGCCCTGAGATGCACGGACACTTCAGCCGCTGTAACTCCATCCGGGTGGACAGCGGCTGCTGGGTGGCCTATGAGAAGTCCAACTACTCCGGGTACCAGTACATGCTGCACAAGGGGGAGTACCCCGAGTACCAGCGCTGGGCTGGCTTCAACGACTGCATCCGCTCCTGCCGCATGGTGCCTCCAGTAAGTCAACTACAGTCAAAACTCAAGTGGGTTTGAGACATATAAAAATACATAGTTCAGCAATGTCTTCTATATCCATTGTGTTTTAAACTTCTCTGCATCCAGGCTCAGCACTTTTACTCACGTCACATGTATTCATATTCAGTATCATGTTTATATTTCTAATACTAACACATTTTGATGTTTATTTGCTTTTGTGGCCTATGGGTTAAAGTAAAACTGGTCATTTTTGGGGTTGACCATTGAAGGAAATCTGTGCCTTCATTTGAATGAGTAGTGCTGGATGGGAATCGGAGTAATAAAGGCTTAACAGATTAGATAACCTCAATAACAAATATTGCACTTGATCCAGACAAGAAATGTAGGAGTAGTGGCTCAGTTAAAGTTCTGTTAAATGCACCAATCTGAATGATTTACTGTCCTGCCTACTGTTCATGTGTTCCTCATGTTCCAGTATGTGACCTTTAGTGACCTTTTTCTCTACAAACCCATCTTGATAGACATAGACATAGACATAGACATAGACATAAACTTTATTTATCCCCAAGGGGAAATTCATGTTCCAAGTTTGCTCTGTATTGTTCAAACATATTAAAAATAAAAATAGAATCAAATAAAATTGTAAAACAAAATCTACGCAGAAAAGTCAATGTATTTGTCCTTGTCCTTAATTGATAGATTGTAAAGCTGGATCGCTCTAGGGACAAAAGATTTTCCCAATCTGTCAGTTCTGCAATTCTGATATTCATCTCTGTAAAATAAACCTGTGCCAAATACTTTTGCAGTACAATGGGAACTACAGGATGAAGATCTTTGAGCGCTCTGATTTCGGGGGCCAGAACATGGAGCTGAGCGAGGACTGTCCCAACCTCCACGAGCGCTTCCACACCCGGGACATCTCCTCGGTCAACGTGATGGAGGGATACTGGATGCTGCACGAGCACCCCAACTACAGGGGGCGCCAGTACTTCCTGCGTCCTGGAGAGTACAGGAGGCACAGCGAGTGGGGCAGCGCCACTCCCACCATCGGGTCTCTGAGAAGGGTCACTGAAGCTAACTGATGCTAACTGATGCTAACTGATGCTAATGGTTTTTACACCGACCATTTACATTTTAACCCTGTTTACATGTGGTAGTGTCCAATTATGGATATTTAGTGATTGGGTTTTATACAAAGTTCTACATCAATGAAATAAAATATGGTGGAGAAGTGGATAAACTGCAGTAGTTCAATAAAAAAGAGTGGAAAGTCATTTGTTTTCTTTATTTTAACTGTGATGATGAAATATGATGATATATAAAGACTTTGAGGATGGTTTTTAAATTTGTCCTTGGGCAAGACACATTTTTAGTCACAATTTTGTGGATTATTCCTTCACTCCTGACTTAGGTGGTAGTGGTGGTAAGCTAAAAATATTGATACCTTGGAGCTGATGCCATCAACATTCCCTGAGGAGGTAACGCTAACTGGATGCACTGCTCTGTTTATATCTCTGTTACTCAAGTCAAACTTTTTAAAACTTTTTTATCACAATCCACTAAAAAACTTGATTGAAACTACAACAGATGAGCTGATTTTGTACATTACAGTCACAAACTAACATTAGTCAACAGTTTTTCTGTTACTCACACTTACCATTTTTTTTTATTCAACTCCTAAACAGAACCACAAATACTCATAATGATCACAGACTCCTGAAAATGTGCCGTTTCAATCCATTTATTTTCAGACTTAACTCAACACTTTACTGACACTGTTTGCAACTGTGTCACCATGGTAACACCTAAACATTTCACCATAGAGATATACATAAAACACCCCCAATGTGATGTCACTGCAAAGTATCTATAGCCACAGCTGCCCTACATCTACCCCACCCTTATGCACACATTACATTCAAAGTAAGGGCAGTATGGGTCTTGCCCAAGGGCACAGTGACAGTTTACAATAAAACCACTGCTGTCTCCCATCCCAATACTAACAGGGCACAACTAAGATTAGACAAGACTAAGCATTGACACGATGGTGAAACGAAACGTCAGTCTATATGTGGATGATGGGAACAAAAAGGACATCAGGTGTAATTGTGCCAAAATTTTAAATATAAATACTGTTAATGTGCAGTAATATACTTCATCATATCACAAAAGAAATACATAATGTGATAAATAACATGGATTTCAATTAGAATTTTGTTAAAATCTTTCCCACCATTCTGATAAACTTGAGGGTGGACGTTTTGACCAAGGTGATATCTCCATAAATAGTGAAATGTTCTTTTTAATTTTCTTTCATTCATTCCAAAGCAAAATGGTTCCAGGTCTCTAACCTCCTGTCCTACTAAAATCATAATAAAAGTGATAAAAGCAGGGCCTATGTTCATTTAATTTTAACTTGGTGTTAAACTGTCACTATCAAGCAATCAGGGAGATCGGCTTTCAAAATCAGGAGGGTTTTTTTCCGGCATTGTAGTTTAGGCATTTGAACTTTTGTACCAGCGGAGTTACGTTCAGTGGCACAAAGGCGCGCCAAGCAAGACAAGAATTTCCGTACACTTTATAGTCCAGATACACTAAGGGAAATTATCAAGAACACTGGCGTATTCTTTGAAGCGCCATATTAAAGTGTGAAAGAGGGTATCTAAGGATGCCATGTACGAGTCTTTATGCCCATGTTAGATGCACATCACAGAGCCAGTGGCAGCTCAAAGGGTTCCAGTCAAAGTGGTCTGGTTCGCCCCAAGCATTGTACTCTCTCAGAACAAAAAACAAAAAAAATCTGATCCCTGGTCATGCATAATTCATCCAGCCCAAGATACCACAGCCCTTTCAGAAATAAATATCAATTATTGAACTTGTTAATTAGAGATCTCGTAATTGGCAAAGATCTACATGAATAAATAACCCGCTTATTATTAATTATTGATTGTGAAAAATTTGAAGCCCAGTGGGGAGTAAGACAAGTCTCTTAAGATGAAAAGTGGAGAAAGATATGTGTTTTTAGCCTTGAGTAATGTCCAATTAAAGGCTGTCAGAGCAGAGATTTGCCCTTGTCATGGTTTTTATATTACAACAATACCTTGAAGACAACAGCACGCAAGAGTGGCATCATGGGCTAAGCTTCACTGTGAGGGTCAGAAGAAACATGCTAACTGCCTGGACACAGCTATAAACCTAAATAAGTTTATTTTTCAATACTTGAAAGCAACGCGCCGACCTGGCTTCATTCAGTATTAACACAAAGAGCAGAAGTCATGGCAGCTCACAAGAGATATATTATACAGTGTACTACAATTACAGAGATTAAATATTACACAAAATAACCTCCTCAAAAACATACCTGGAGTTGTGTTTTCTTTCATTTACACATGTTTGAGTAACCCTGGATTATTACCTTATTACCTTATTAACCTTGTGATGTCATGAAGCAGTAGTTTTCACGTACAAATACCTTTTACCTGTAGTACAGTTGTGGTGTCTGAAGCTATATGCCTAACTGTGAATGTTGGTACTGATACTGATGATATCATTGGAATGTGAGATGTGGCTTTTCATCCTGTGTTGGACACTGTGTTGGGAGTTGCCGAGATTTACAGGCCAGGGTACGGCCTGGAACGCCACATACTTACCTATACTGTTGTGGTTGAAGTGTTCACATACTGCTACTTTAAAAGGAGATGTCTTCCTTTGTTCGGGGTTCTTCTATTGGGTTTGAGGATCCCAGACGTTGCGTTGTCTGTATCGGCTTTAACTCTGATATGTAATAAACGATTACTTATTGAGAGTTGTTTTTTTATTTACCCGTAAACATCCATCAACACTGAAGAGCAGCGGTGGAAAAGGACAGAGTATGAGGAGCAAATTGTGTCTACATTTTACCACACAGTAGTAATTTACTATTCCAGAGCTGAAAGTATCCAAATGATTTTAGTGAAGGTGTATGAAGTTTAAAAACACAGTGGAGCACTTCCTGTATTATCATCATCACAAAGTGGAACAGAGTCTTTACTGTTTGATGGAAGAACTCAAACTAAATATACAGGGTTTGTGCGCTGAACATGTGTGAATAAAATAAAACACAAGTATATTTGTAATGAGGAAACAACATTATAATCTACATCAGAAAATAGTGTAATATGGACACTTTAAGGCGTAAAAACAGAGCCCTGGATACTGGAAACACTCAAGGTTTAATGCTCCAGTTAAAGTAAAGAGATGAGCAGGTGGTACATAGAGCAGCTGTAAGTTCTGATCACCAAAGTTTACTGGAATAAAACTCTGCATCTCAAATAACATCAAACCTTCAAAAAGCTTCACAAGAAAATCTTATAACCATAAACATTTTACAAACTACACTGCACCTTTAAACTGAGTCCACTGAGACATTTTTAAATAAATCCTTTTTTTAGTAAAACACAGTTGCACCTGGATCTCTGGTTTGTGATCCTGCCGTTTTAAGCATCAAACAGTTATGTCCCGAAAATGTTCCTTTGCCACCTCAAGCCATTTAACCGCGCGCTTCCTCCGTCATTCTCACATGAAAAGGACCAAAGAGCACGATCTGTGTTTGAACCCTTCGGACCGGCTGATTCAAGAGTAAGTGTACGTTTGTAAAGATGTCATGTTGGGACTTTAGAGGTTTCCAAGATGTAGCTAAAGAACGCTCCATCTACACCAGCCTGTGATTCCATTATTACTGTGCAATCTGAATTTCCCTTTCATTTGTGATGGCTGGATAATTAAACCTCTACAGTATTGTCTTCCAGTTCGCGTGCCCCACTTCCAGCAAATGCAAAATTCCCAATGGGTAACGGCAAAAAAAGACAATTTTTAGACGTCTGGTTTTCAGATCAGGAGAACTTTTTCCTGCTAATTTGTGTTTCTTTGTGGAAGTAGAAAGACTCCGAGAAAAAAAGGATGAATTTAAGTGAGAAATATCTGAAAAATCAAAGCGAGTTTACATACATTTCTTTTCAAACGCTTTTATTGAGCAATGGTGGTTTTTAAACAAGCTGAACACAAGTGCATCAGATAGACAGACTGGCACAGAGTTCATTTAAAAGCAGTTGTGTTGTAGCCCCGAGCTCAAAGGAGGCAGCTTGTCAATTACACTTTGGCTCTGACACAAGCTCTGGGCGCCACAAGGAACAAGGAGAAGATGAGAATAACAATAAATAAAATGGGAGTGCGTTCAGACATTTTTCTCAAAAAGTATTAAATTATTGAACGCACATTTCAATTATAAATTATAGGAAACTGTATAGATGAGAAACGTTGAAAAAGCATTTATCATATAGGCAAAGGCATAACACAGAAACAATTTCACCTTTACAAAAGAGCGTTTAAAAAGAAAGAAGCTAATATAAAGCAAACAGAAGAAGCTGGAGCAAGATAAACCAAACTACTCATTTTAATTAAAATGCATTGTTTTAATACAGTCTTTAGTGGTAAGAAATTATTCATAATAGTCCCCAAAATCTGTTTCCACCTTTGTGCAATTTCACTGTAAACATTTCCTTGCTCATTATTCATATTATTTAAATGAAATGTCATTTAAACTCAAAACCATGAGGTAGAATCTAAATTGTATGCAAAGTCTAGAACAGTAAGACCTTGTTTTGATAATGTTCCACCTAAACGTGGTCCTGTGCTGTGCTTGGGCTGTTTTAACAGTTTTTTTTAACAAGCCCCACTGGATCCATCGCTTCTGCTGTAAACCTTTACAAACCTGCCCACTGGGATTCCACTGTGTGTTTAGTTACTGTCCCTGTGACTGGTCAGTGGGGGGCTGACGGGCAGGTTTTCATGGAGGTACTTCATGGTTCCCTGTTCAGAGAAGTGTGCGGCCGTGTGACCCTCGCCTCTCAGCACCCATTTGGTGGTCAGCAGCCCCTCCAGCCCCACCGGGCCCCGGGCGTGGATACGGGCCGTGCTGATACCCACCTCAGCTCCTGCAAAAACACAGTGACAGACAGTTTCACAATACTTTTACATGTTTAAAAGACAAATGTGAAAGAAATAATGTAACAAACCCAGTCCAAAGCGATAACCATCAGCAAATCTGGAGCTGGCGTTCCAGAAAACACAAGCACTGTCAACTTGCTGCAGAAACCGCTCTGCTGTGTCCTCTGGAAAATTAAAAAACATCTTACACTAAAAATAAATTAAACAAAAATCAATTCAATATCAAACCCACAAAATGCAGATAATTATACTAATCTATTATACAAGTGTCATAATTATTAAACTAAACTTCTAAATAATTATATAATAAATCTGTCCATTTAAGGTACTTCACAGCTCGACACTGAAGACATAAGTAGCTCTTTATAAGTCTATACTGACACAGGCTTTTGTACATTTCATTATGTTCATGATTATACCTTGCGTGGTCACTAGATGGCAGCTCCATGATCTACACTGCAGATCCAAAATTATCTTCAGGAAATTTGAACTTTTTCTGAGTTTGCGTTGAAATA
>KN493536.1:5854-19918 GCA_000787155.1 Scartelaos histophorus | reverse complement strand
AAGAGACATGCACCATGCAGATTTCAGGTTTTGTATTTTAGTGTTAAAACTGAACAATGTTGAGAGGGATCCGGGCATGTTTGATGCCCAAATCACCCAACTGTTAAACTTGTATTTTTGTGTTAGCTACAACTGAGAGTTATTGTAAATGACCTGAATAAAGTTCGATTTATCTGACACGCGTTTTGTTTCACTTATTGCGCCTTATAATCCGATGCCCCTTATGTGTGGACAATGACACAACTGACATATTATTTGATACTGCGCCTTATAATCCAGTGCACTTTATAGCCCGAAAAATACGGTAATCTCTATCATGGAACACTGTAGGCAAATCTACAACATCTCCCTCAAGACAAGTGGTGAAACCTTCATTAGAAAAGTTGCACCTTTAAGGAACCCATACACCTTATTGGTACAGCTCCATATTGTTAGTGAAATAGTTGTTGTTGGTGTTGCATATGATTAAGTAACTTACAGCCCCTCTGCGATGCATTCCAGCTCAAGCGTCTCTCCTTTGAGGACCATCTTGGTGCTGCTGGATCCAGGAGGCATCATAAACCCGGGTTTGCGCTCTCCTATTGGCTTATCTAAACACAGAGGCACAAGAACGCATTAGAAACAGACCACCCTCACAGACACTTAACTTTCTTCATGAGGGTTACAGTCACGTGGATGGAGTCAACTGAGCAATAATACACTAATGAAGGGTCTTTGCGTAGAGGACAATAGGGACTGGAGATGAGTGATGAAGTTGCCATGGCGACTGTACGGTACATTTAACCCGTCTGCCGGCCTACACATGTAATACATTTCAGATAATCGCTGGGATTTTTAATGATACTATTTCTGTCACAGCAAACTGCATTTTAAGGGTGAACAATTACTGTATTTAAAGTTTTCTAATTTAAATGTAGAGGTAATGCTCCATGTCAGGTCATGTTAGACAATCTCTCGATGGGTTTCATAGAGTGAATGGTCGTCTGCGCTGGTCTGGATACACATATACTGTAGGCTCTAGTGTGCATGTACAATGTGCAAATATAATATACCAGAATTGTCCTTGGCTAGCCCAGTCATTGATCCATTAAGGGAATTGGAACCATCAGAGAGCCTTGAATGCTCTATATAAACTTCATTACAATTTATCCAATATCCTCTCTTTCTCTGTTACATTTGAGGTTGTTATGGGAATACTAAGCAATAAAGCCGAAATGACTGAAATGGGAAAAACTTGATTTGCTGATACTCTATGGTAGTTTTTAGCTAAATAAAAACAAATGAATGTGGACAGTTTTTCACAGCGTATAATGATTCTTGGTTTTTTTTGTGTGTGTGGGAAAACATGTACTTTAGTAAGAGCAAGCAATTCAATAAATTCAAATTTTATGTACCATGAAAATATGATGCAGAATACTGAATGTTAGGTTTGGGACAAAGTTCATTCCTGGATCTAAAACAATACAATGAAACGGGAAGTCTGTGGGGTATAGATGTTAGCCTCACAGAGTAAAGGAAGTGAATAGTTGGGTAAAACCGGGGCTGGGTTCACACTAGGGGGCGCTGTATGGGAGCGAATCAGCAGCACTCACCACTAAAGTAATCAGAGATATTGTAAAGATCAGCCAAAGTGTCATTCATTGTCTCCACTGAAAATCATAGAACATTGTGAACATGCAAAAACGTGGCACCAGTAAAGATAAACTAAAAGTGGCTCCTAAAATTGGCTTTTAGAGTGAGGAAAAATAAGCACCGTTGCCATAGCAAATAACTATTCAATACGAAAAATATAGCTTTTGAATTGAGAAGGTACTCAAATGGCTCCAAAAAACAGGAACCCATGAATACATTGGGGTGATCAAGTAATGTTTTTTGTTTTTTTTGCTTTTATTAAGTACTACTACTACTACTGCTACTACAGCAATTATATTATTATATATATTATTCGTATATGGTCATGGAGTAGCAAGTTTTGATCATGTAGGATTTAACATTCATCTTTTAACAAGTTGTGATGAGTTCAAATGCTGGTGTCTTGTATCTTACGCTCAAGTACTGTAACGGAGATGGGCTGTTTCTGCTGGATGGTTTGGGTGTGGGGGAAGCGGGCGTAGCAGATGTAGTCGGTCCTGGTGTCACTCAGAAGGACGTTGGAAAAGTAAAGATCTCCGTTTAAGGCCTGGGACACTCGTGAATTCAGAGGTAATCTTTGGAAATCTAAGGGAAAATGTTAAACAAGTATTAGACGTACTATATTAAAACACGGTTGCAATAAAAGCAGCAATAAACAGCAAAATGCATTATGAAAACATGAAATAAAATAATGGTCCAGTCTCTGCTGTGATACTGTGAACACTACAGCTATATATTGATGTGAGATTAATTTACAATCCAACAAAATTACCACAATTTAATAAGCTTGTTTTTTATATGGTTAGGTACTATTAACAGTGCAATACACACCATACATATACACATACATATATTGTTACTGTGAGTGGGTTCGCCTCTCCACAGATCTGACCCGTGTATTTCCCAGTGGCATTACATGTTTGCTAAGATATGCTTAATGCTATACTGCAAAACATCATAGTCAAAGCAATAACATCTACATGGAGACAAGTAGTTGCCAGATCCTCCACTAGAAATGTTGTAAAGTTCAGCTTTATTTTCTAAAAGATTTCACAGTTTCAGAACAGAGAATCTGCACTGACTTACTGTTGTCCATCCACATTATGATGGGAGGGGGGAGTCCAGCCGGGGGCCTACACTGCAGCACCAGAGAGATCCCAAGCTGCACCACGATTTTCTTATCTTTCTCCTTCGACCACAAGGGGGACCCTGCGAGTCACAGAGGCAGTATCAGATGTCTTTTGCTCAGGTAGGAAGAGGGCACATTTAAAACTCAGAATTCAGCAAAATCTCACTAGACTGGCGGATGACAATGTTGTTGGATACAGCGGTGCCGTGGTCGTTGTGGGCGGTGCATTGGTACGTTCCCTCATACGCCTCCGCTTTCTCCCCACTGATGTCTATGACCAGTGTCCCGGAGTTGGGCTTCATAGTGACCTTGGAGTCTTTCTCTATGTCAAAGTGGGTGCCGTTTCTTGTCCACGAGAAGCTAAAATCAATAACAAAAGCATTAATTTACAGTATTGAGTTGTTCAAGGATCTAGATTTGGAATATGTTGACGTTTATGGGCAGTGATTAAATATGTAAAGCCTGCTATATTAAACACAGTGACTTAAAATACTAGGCCATAACTCAGGTTAAAGTAGAATAATAAGTGTGTAGTGTTATTTAGAGATGTACTGATAAATGGGCACTACTGCAATTGTTATTTTGGAGATATACAAAATAAACACTAGGATATATCTATAATTTAAACTCTTAGGCACTGCTCTCTTTCACTTTCAAGCAAGTTTAAATGTTTAACTGAGCAGATACATTTATTATGATACTTAGTTTGGCTATACTTTGCTATACCTTGCTTTACTGTCTTGTTTGCTTCCTTTTGCTTCTTCAATCAATCAAAATTATCTTAAATTAATACAGAAACATGTAGTGCAATCTCACGAGGATTTTAAGTTCTATTTATGCACTTTTGTGGTTAATATTATGGTTTATTCATGTTTTGTGGAATATGTGAACCTCAACCATGACATTATACACACATTTTGGTTCAACCCTGATGCATTGCTTAAAATATCATATTGTTATCAAGATTTTAAAAAACTGCTATATTACTTTTTGTCACTACTGTCGAAACCTATTTCTATATTAAACCTGTTTTAGCCATAATTGATATAAGTACAGTTATGGTTCTAGTTCAGATCTGAAGACTTAGGTGGTATCCGGTGTGAAAAGTCTCAATTTAATGTTCAGATGACCAACTTCAAATGACCAAAGTGCTTCACATAAAGTCAAAAACAGAAAGAAAAAGATATACAGATAACACAGTTTATGGGATGTGTTTCATTTCTCTTTCCTTCTCCTTGATTCTGCAGGAAATGGGTGAGGAAGCCCCGCCCACAGAGAAGACACAGAGAAGAAACAAGATCTAAACTCCTCACTGAGACCAATAAAGTCCAATTATTTTATCTGATGTCGCCTTCTGAAGCCTCCCTCAGGTTTATTCCTTTCTTCTGTGGTTTTCCTTGGGACACCATTTGACTGACAAATGAAAAATGGAGGAACGAGGAGAGAAATCAAGGAGAAGGATGCGAGGAAAGCGAATTGAGACGGGACTGTGGGGGTTTGTGAACCACTGATCTATGCTAAATCAAATCTAACTATTAAATTGGGAGTGTTACCTGGGATGTGGCTTCCCTTTGGCCTCACAGTGGATCACTATATTCTCCCGTGGATCGAAAATGTAATCTTTAGGAGACTGTAGCGTTATAGTGGGGGGCTGGGGCACTGCAGAAATGTAAAGAGCAAAATGAATACGGAATAACATATACTTGAATATTTTATGTATCAGTATCACTCAACACGGAAGCATCATGCAGCAAATCAATCCTAAAAAAACAAAAACGCTCAAACGTTTCCGACTTACCATTCAAGAAACAGAAACAAAGCAAGCAATTCTAAACTAAACCTTGCACCACAATCCAAGTGTAAAACGCATGCAAGTAAAAATCAGCAAAACAGCAAAAACTCCACACTCTAATTCAATGTTATAGCCGACTTACATCCTTCCAGTACTTTGGCTTTTTGTCCAGTGAGACACGCCGTACCACAGTGATACAGATTTAGGAGAAAGTGTTAGTTTTTGCAAAGGAGTGAAACGGTTCAAGTGAAAAAGGCTGAACATTCAAAGACTTTGCTGCATTAGCCTGAACCTGATCAAAATGAACTCAAAATTAAGCAGGTCCAGCCAATACAAGAGAGTAATTGAAGGTTTTCTCATTAACAAAGTGTGTGACATTCAAAAATATCTTTCAAAAATGCATTAAAAGGCGCTATGTATTTTTTCTGGTGAAAGTAACACCACCTGCTTGTTTCCATGGAGATGCTTTGTTAGGAATGTTCCACAGTGAATGAAACTAAAAAAAAAAAGCAGATGATCTCTCAAGACGAATTTACAGGTGAGATCTGTGGTAATTAAAATGCTTTTAAATGAATAAGTCGAAGATATAAAAGTTTAATATAATTTCAAGCAAAGCGGAAACATCTCCATGGAAACCAGCAGGTAGTGGAGCCTCTACCCGAAAACCTACATAGCACAACTTTAAGATTGAAATCTGAATTAAAACCATGCTAATACATGCTTAAAAGTCAGAAAAGTCTAAAGCTTTTCCGTGGCCAGCTGAAATTAGCCAAACTATATTTTTACTTTAAGATTTTGTGCAAAGATAATTAAACTGAAATGGGGATTGATGCGATACTCACGATCTAGAGGCACTTCCAGCGCTAGTGCGAGATGTTGTAAAACTAAGAGAAGAAATGTCCCAAGGCCACATGTCCACTTCCTGTGTCTGTCCATGCTGATAATCTACTATGTCCAAATCCAAGTGTATGGTCCGAGCGGTGAGCAGGGCAAAATCCACACTGCGAAACAAAGAACAATTGTATTTTTGTGATTATAATATATATATAGTCACGTGTGAGCTACTGTGTCCATGTAATTTATGTAATTTCCCTTTTGGATCAATAAAAAATGGTAATTCCAGGACTGAAATTATCCAGTGGAGCACTTCCTGTATGACTACATGACATCACAAGGTGGAACAGAGCATTTTCTGAACTCAGTGTGTGTGAATGTATGTGTGAATGAAACAAAACACAGCTACAGGCATGTTTGTAATGAGGAAACAACATTATAACGCAAATCAGAAAATAGTGTAATTGTTAGAATAATTGTGTATTTTATCCCATATATACTATTATCATATGTTAGAAAATTCTGTGTGCTAATAACCTCTTTGCGCTTGAACTGTGTACAGTATGACCCTTTAACTAATACTTCAACTCAAGTTATTTCAATAAAGAAGGAAAAAAATAGCGCGCGCAATTCTATGTTAAGATGTAAGTATTTCTCTTATTAGTATTATTAGGCTATTTACTTTCAGCGTGACTTAAACAGTAAGTGTCACGTCCGAACAGCTTGTCTCTCCGCCAATACTAAGAGCAGACACAGTGGAAATGTCATAACAGACTTAAATTAAGACCTAAATACTTTCAGCAGAAGCCCATTGCCAACCTCCCATTCTCAAACTTCTCTGGATCCACTAAGATAAACAGGACCGTTAATGCGAGACGGGGCCACAGAGGCAGTAAAGTAAAGTACAGCAAACTGAATAAACCTGCGGAGACTAATGCTGCATACTTCACATAGTATTTATTCAGACGTGTTCAGGTACTACAGTGAGATGAATGTATTTATCACTAGAGACCACATTTTGCATAGTTTTGGCCAGGATATGGACGATTTGTGAAAATACGACAGGCAATAAATGATAAATGATAATTGTAGAGAGAGATACTTTATGGACGCCGAGGGAAATTCAAGTTTCGCTGCAGCAACATTGACTCAGCGCTTCCCCCGTCACCTTTGTGTCTCAGTCAAAGGTCCCGGTGCAGTTTAACAGGAGGAGTGGTCAGGTGGGGTCAGCAGATTTGCGTCAGGGTAGTTTGAGGAGAGGAAGAACCAAAAGGATACGGGAAAAACAGCTCATTTCACACAATCCAACACTCCCTTTCTTGTGTCCTTTGAACTGCACAAGCTGCTTTTCTTAGTTGGTTAAAATCACGTGATAGGATGTTAAAAACTAAGCTCAAAACACACACAAAAAACTGTGTGTGAGTCAGGGAGCCACAAAAGCAGCCAACCACTCTGTTGCCATGGGGCCACTAAAAGAAATAGTAACGATACATTCTCAGGAAATGAACGAAAGTAACTACGAAAATATTTTATAGACAAAATTTGCACTCACAGGAACTCATCAGCATCATATTGCAAAACATGTTCAAATTTTACACATAAATAACTCATTTGGGCCCATTAACAGTTGACTTCACAAAAGAGCAAAGATGCAAACTCCATATTAGGCGTCCTTCACACAGCATTACTCTGATGGGTGGATGTAAGAGCTGATTTGTGAGCAGCGAGCGCACACAGCCTGAGGACCACAGTTTGCGAGTAAACAGGGGACATGTGAGAGCAGTGAGGCAGAAAACTGGAGCTTCTGTGTGTCTTTGATAGGCCACATGTGGGACTACGCCACTCACAATATTTACTGCAGTCACTTTGTTCAATAAATGATAAATTTAAGAATAGTTTTTGGAGGCCAGTATTTATCTTTTCTTCGTACTAATGTGTAATTTTGTGTTATTTTTTTCATACTAAAATAATCTATAACAGTAGAGGTTTGAATAAATAGGCTTAACTTTTAAGACTTACAGATAGAAACTAACTACCGTATTTTTCGGGCTATAAAGTGCACTGGATTATAAGGCGCAGTATCAAATAATATGTCAGTTGTGTCATTGTCCACACATAAGGAGCATCGGATTATAAGGCGCAATAAGAGAAACAAAACGTGTGTCGGATAAATCGAACTTTATTCAGGTCATTTACAATAACTCTCAGTTGTAGCTAACACAAAAATACAAGTTTAACAGTTGGGTGATTTGGGCATCAAACATGCCCGGATCCCTCTCAACATTGTTCAGTTTTAACACTAAAATACAAAACCTGAAATCTGCATGGTGCATGTCTCTTAACAGGTGCATTTTGGGTCCTTGTACAGCACACGGCAGAACTACCGGTATGTTGCACAGTCGCCCTATATGTCGCCAACATATTACTCCTCCTGACTCGCCCACTAATACGTTATTAGACTAATGTGGACAACATAAAATCGGTTGGAGGTTAAACACAACCAATGGTCATACATAAGGCCACTGGATTATAATCACACCAGCACTGTTGATTTTTGAGAAAATGTCATGATTTTAGATGCGCCTTATAGTCTGAAAAATACGGTACTAAAATATTTCATTCAGAGACATGTTTTTAGTAGATTATCAGGGGATATTTTACTGTCATTTCTATTGTCAAAAACAGTCTGCAGCAATATCACACTTTGAAAGGTGTTACAGTGACATATGAGCTCAGAGCAAGAGGAGAAGAGAACAGAGGTCTTTCCTGTTACAGTCCAGTGTGCAGCCATAAGCCAAACATAGAGTCCTATCATTAATGCAGAAAAGTGAACGCTGGGCATGCCACTGAAAGAAACAGTGCAACTGTGTTTAGGGATATGGTTGGCCAAGGGATCTGTATTACTAATGTCCATTTATGCTCATAGTGTAATATAGTACAGTATGAGTACAGTATAATACTTGAGATTTGTCATTTAAATATTCAGACATAATAACTACTGTCTTTATGGTATCAGCGTTATTTATTTGAATCTTGAATACCTAATCCAATATGTTGAGTTTTTAAAGGGCCCATATACCACTATTTTCTGATCTAGTTAGTTATAATGTTAGTATAATGTTAGTTATAAGTTATAAGTTATAATGTTGTCCAATAATAAACATACCTGGAGTTGTCTTTTGTTTCATTCACATTCATTCATTATATTACCGGTCGATTTACAAGAAATACTGACCAATGAAAACATTTTAATCAGAGAATAATTAAAGTAATCATGAGTCAAATGCCAGGAACCCATGTCACATTGACTTTGGAAGTGAATCGGTCAAAGTTAAAAGCTCCGTGCATGTCGTCCTCTTCATTATTCATGAGGTGCGCGTGCATCTGTGTGGATCTAATGTCGTCACAGCAGCAGGCAGCAGATACAGGAGCAACGTGAAGGTGAACGTGCAAGAAAGTGAATATCCAAAATACTACTTGCTACTTCACTGTAAATAATTAACAGGATTTCACAGTATTCAGCAGCAAAATTTCACTGTAAATTGGCGTGTTATCGCTTTACAGGATTAACTGTAATGTTCACAGTTTTAGTCTGTACTTTCGAAGTTTACTATAAAAACAGTGCCATCACAGTAAACTACTGTATTATTTGTTGTTTTAATTATTACCAGGATTTCACAGAATTTTATTGTGTTATTTCACTTCAAAATACTGTATTAACGGCCATTTTCATTACTTCTGATTTCGCTTTGCTCTTATTAAGCTCAAATGGAGACGAATTTTCGCCTGATAGGGCAAAAGCAGGACGAATTCGCATTGAGAGGCAAAATATAGTTGGCAAAACCTGAACTCCATGCAAATTATACCACACAAGCACATACTAGCGTGTAATGTGAGTGGTACATGATGTTTTCTATAGAAGTATAAAAAAAATGTATTAAATGATTTAGGGCGACCTAGTTGTTACTGTATTTATTTCACAGTAGATTACTTTGAAAGTAATGCAATTATTAGCCAGTAAATTACTGTAATTTCACAGTGAAAATGTTAACAGTAAATTGTAGTGAAAGTAATGCAGTTATTAGCCAGTAAATTAAATCATGGAAAAATAAAGTTTGTCTATGTCTGAAACTAAATTAACATTCCTTTTGCTTTCTTTTTGAACTCCCTATTACAGTGCAGGCAGTAGTTAATCTGTGCACTGCTGGAAAGAAAAGTGTGGACGTGAATGCAACACAAAATACACAAACTACTACTGTGTGTACTCTGAGCAGTTCAGCTGAGATCAGCAGAGGGAGAGTGAGGGAGTGAAAGGGGAGCTCAAAGTACCCCAGGACATGGCTAATTACGGCCACACGTCCCGTCCAATGAAGCTCCTAGTTAATCATCGCAACAGAGGGAAACACATAGGGAAGTGTGAACCATGTGGAATTTTTTTTTACTTTAATAGGATGTAATGAGGATGTAATACATGCTGTACCTTTATATGCTTTTATTATTTTTATAGTTAAGAGTAGCCCCAAAGCAAGACCATAAATATCACATTGCCTATGACTCATACAACAGGACAATTAAAAAGGGAAATTAAACTGTCAAAAGAAATCCTCACTAGGTTATAAAAATATTGCAGGACATATGGCAAATTATACAAGAGAGTACAGCTCAAGTCTAAATTTGCAATCATGATCTTATAACTGTAGTTCCTGTGTCAAATGTATTCAGAATAAATGGCATCAGCTATAATTGTAAAAAAAAAAAAACTGGACAACTTTATCAACTGGACAAATTTATTTTCCTTTTGCCTTTATTAGTGGGATAATGTTCACTGATTTCTATACAATATATGCATTTATTATATTTTAAAGTGTTCGACAAGACCTTGTAGAGCTACTGTACAGAAAGATGTACTAGTTTACCTGTAGCAGAATAGCATTAGCATAACAATAATGGATGAGCAGAGAACACTGTGCAATGGATGTTACAGGTTAACAGCAAGAATGTGACTTTAATATAATCCAAATACCCAAAGACATCATTTAAGCTGAATGCTATGCAAATAATGAGACGTCACTGCTGATTCATAATGACACGATGCCCTCTGACAAAGACTATGATGTTATACAGTCTGTAATTTAACCATATATGTGTGTATATGTGGGCTCTTGGTCATATCTCCAGAGAGGCAGAGTTTAATATGAGCCTAAAGGAGAAACAATCAGACAGAGACGGGCCCACGAGCAAAGAGGCAAAGAGACGCACAAACACGATCGTATCTGCAAGTGTAAATGTCAGCATCTCCATATTGCAGCTCATGTGGATTAAACACAGAATGATGCATGTAAAAAAAAATAAATGTGCGTATTTAAATTGTAGAATATTTGAAAGGGCAGGAAAATAGTGACTGCATTGATTGCATTAGTAATTTTCCAATATATTTAGAATGCAAAATATGGCCAATATGGAAGTCACTTGAATACCTCTTAGTAATTACATTTATGACAACTACTACTTCTGCTGCTGCTGCTACTGCTACAACTACTACTGGTATTACAACTACTTTTCCAATTTAGTTAGAATACAAAATATGTCACTAACTTTGTGGTATGGCAAGATGGATGACAATATTACACATTAGTGGTACAAGTATGGCCAAAAAGACTCTTGAATAACTCCCAATGCAAAACATGACTCCCTATTACTACTACTACTACAACTATTACTATTACTATTACTTTTTTCCAAAGACTCCTATGCAAAGAATTACCAACTACTGCTATTACTACTACTACTTCTACTTTTTCCAATATACTTTCAATGCAATATACATCGTCAACTTTGTGATATAGCAAGAAGGATTGAATATTTGTGGTACTACATGGCCAGTAGACTTGAACAAGTAGTTTTTAAATACATGTAGAGTATAAAATACCAACTTTGCAGTGTAGCAAGATAGATTTTTTTTTTGCATGTAGTAATTACCCATAAAAGTGTTTGTATTGAACTGCATTTTCTTACTCAAATTCCCATCCCCATAATTATCACGTGTTCATTTGATTAAAAATAATGACCAGCACAAATGGGCCGTTACTAGCGGACACTCAGGTCTCATCCGCTTGTTGACTCAGGGGTCAGAGTTCAAAGGTCAGACACCATCCCGCGGCCCGATACACTCCCGTCATCATCACTCTCTTAATGTTTCACAGTCATTTCCTCTCCTCCATCACATCAGCGCAACCCAGGCTGAACCGTCCCACATTTTTATATTTAGGGCCTTTGAAGCACAAGGGACAAAGGAGGAGTACACAAGGAGACTACTTCCTCTGGGTTGTAAATCAAAAAAACTCAATTGACAACTTCCAACCTCATCTTATCTTAAGTCACAGAAAAGTCATGTGAACAGGAATATTCTCAAACACTAGGGAAAAAGCGGTAATGTATGTAGCGTTGGGCTGTTAAGGAATCAAAATTATGTCAAATCAAATCAACAAGTCTTATAAGGCAGTAAAAGTCTGTGATCTTAAGAGCCCCTAATATGCCATCGTAGACTTTGTCCTGTTTAAATCCACTGGCTTTTAACACTCAGCAATCCAGTGACACTTTGCACAAATCATTTTATTTCATGATTTAATGTTTTGAATGTTTTTATATTGTGTCAGTTTTATTAGAAAGCACTTTGGTCACCTTGAGTGTTATAAAGGGCCTTATAAATAAAGTTTGATTGATTAAGAGGGCTTCATTAGTGTGTTAAAAGCCACTGAAGTAGAGCTTTCATTTCCTGTTTAAAGAGATTATATATTTACAAAATCTGTCTATTAGAGGTTTTATTTTATTATATTTCCCAGACCCCGGCAGATCTGATAAAAGCAGTGAATAGTCATACTGAACTACAGTACCGTACTTTTCGGACTATAAGGTGCATCTAAAATCATGACATTTTCTCAAAAATCAACAGTGGCCTTATAATCCAGTGGCCTTATGTATGACCTTTGGTTGTGTTTAACCTCCAACCGATTTTATGTTGTAACATTACGGCTAATAACGTATTAGTGGGCGAGTCAGGAGGAGTAATATGTTGGCGACATATAGGGCGACTGTGCAACATACCGGTAGTTCTGCTGTGTGCTGTACAAGGACCCAAAATGCACCTGTTAAGAGACATGCACCATGCAGATTTCAGGTTTTGTATTTTAGTGTTAAAACTGAACAATGTTGAGAGGGATCCGGGCATGTTTGATGCCCAAATCACCCAACTGTTAAACTTGTATTTTTGTGTTAGCTACAACTGAGAGTTATTGTAAATGACCTGAATAAAGTTAAATTTATTCAACACGCTTTTTATTTCACTTATTGCTCCTTATAATCCGATGCGCCTTATGTGTGGACAATGACACAACCGACATATTATTTGATACTGCGCCTTATAATCCAGTGCACTTTATAGCCCGAAAAATACGGTAAAAGAATATTAGAAGTATATCACACCATTTTTATAACCCGGAATAAATTCAATTGCAAGGTCATATACACCAGACGTGTTTGTGATTGAATCTGTCTGACCCTGTGACCTACATGTGACCTATGGGATAAACACAATCTTTCATATGTGTGAGCTCTTATGATAATAAAAAAGATAAATCAAGATGAATGTAAAACTTTTCAATTTAATTTTAAAAGTGCAAATAATCCACAAGCGTTTAAAAACATATTTTAGAAGCTTATGCAAGATGTTAATGTTAATGGGATGGGAGGATATTTGAGTAAGTATTTTAAATACTACCTTAGAAAAGTACAGTGTTGTTTAGGGTTTGTGTAATGTTTGTGTAATGCATTTTCCAGCTATAAATGGATATTTGTTAGTATTTTTTTCATACAGTTTTCAGTTTAAAATTTGCACTGGCCCAATCGTCTTTCATTTGAGTTCATATCCAGTATTTGAAAAACTGTGTACTCTGACTACACGTGACCTCCGTTGGTGCAATGAATACAAATGTATTCCCAAAGGACATTGATTGACCAGTATATTAAAATGTTTCTATACTACTCTAACATGAAATACAGTAATCCCTTCTTCAATCATCCTGGATAAAATCAATCAAAGCGTCCTCAGTGCACACACAGATCCGTTAAGAAAAAGGATTTAAAAGAAAACATGTTCTAAATATAAACTGGAGCTTACATTTCCCTTTAACAAAGAGCCAGAGTGACACAAACCCCAGTCTTTGTGCTCAGAGCCTCGAGCTACAGAAGTGTGAAGCTGATCACTGCACGAGGAACAGGCCATGCAAATATGAGGGGGAGACGTGCTTTGTGTTTGTCTGCTGGGCGACATATATTTTAATGTATTGCATCAAATGACAAAAATATATAGGCCAAAACGAATGGAAATCTAGAAATCTTGGTAAAGGATTATTAATCTGGCAATAGAACAAGTATCAACTGTGTCCTTATTCCCAGGTATAAATTTGATACATGAGAATACAAAAAAGGAATGTAAGTGATATTTAGTAAACTATACAAAAATACAACACTTAAGTATTTTATTTAGTGGTGCCCTTTATGGCTCTGGCAGAATTCTTGGTCTTAGTATCATTAAAATGCAAAAGATCATAAAATATCAGAATAGGTTAGGTATTGTGATAAAGAAAACTGAGAAAACTAACATTCTGAGCAATTTTTG
>KN493534.1:842-18576 GCA_000787155.1 Scartelaos histophorus | reverse complement strand
ACTTTTCTGGAGAGTGTCCGCAACCTGATTGTCTCCACGTAGAAGCTAATTGTGAAGCTAATTGTCTCACATTCAACTAGAGGTGTTATTTACTGCGCAAAAAACATGAATTCTCACTGCGTGTCCACGAATCTAACCTGTAATTTCGCTTGCAAGTCCCCGGTTAGATTCTTACATTTATGGGCGTACTGCGGAACATTCACCACGGAGACGAGCAGAGGACGAACCCTCCAACAGAGGAGCCATTTTGATTAATGCAAGTATTAGAAAAGGCTAGTTGTACAAAGCACACAGTATTCTAATTGACAAGTGAAAAAAGTAATGCTGAAAGATTTGAGGAAAATATCTCCTGTAATTTAGATTTTTCTGACAAGCATTGTGATTTGAGTTGCGGTCTGTGTTTTAAAAAATAGGATTCTGATCAAATTTTACACTTTAACGGCTTTAGACGAATCGACCAAGACTGAAATAGGCCTATGGAGAAAGTATAAAAAATAATCATATGTATTTCAGAAAATGCAGTAGAGCTGTATTCGACAAAAAAAAACAACTCTCACTAGACTACACCTGCACAGGAGGATTTATGCATAAAAACGTACTAAGAAACAGTGTGTTTATATAATATAGATACATTCAATTTGTGAATCATGAGTTTAATCTGACTTTTTACATATAAATACCAAAAAATAAAACATTTCAACTAACTCATTCTCTTTTCTGCAGTTGTGCATTGACCAATTAATCGACTAAACTACTGAAGGCCTACGAACCCACTTTGTACAGATCTGAATTGCAGAGGTCGCAGTTTTTACACAGAATAAAACAGGAAATTTTGTTCTTTGTCGAGGAGATTATGGTACTAAAAAAATGCAAATTTTGTCCATTCAAATTGCGATTTTGATTCAGTTGTGAATAATCTCGTTACGCAGTCTATCTTTTTAGCCACTTTTACACTGAAAAACATTTAAAAACGTATCGTACATCTGCTGTTTTTTTTGCTCTGAGTGGGCTTGCATCTCCACAAACCTGACTCTTACTTGGGAAGGCCTCCTTCTGCTTATATCCATAGAAATATTGTTCTTTTGGCTCTAATTTCCCACAATATAGCAGGAGGACGAACCCTACAACAGATAAGTTACACAGTCCACCTTTTTAGCCACTTTTACACCGAAAAACATTTAAAAACATATTGTACATCTGCTGTTTTTTTTGCTCTGAGTGGGCTTGCATCTCCACAAACCTGACTCCTCCTGCTTATATCCATAGAAATATTGTTCCTTTGGCTCTAATTTTCCGCAGTATAGCACGAAACATATGCATCCGGATGGACAATGTTTCAAAGTATGATTTTAACAGAAAGTTGTATACTGTACCTTGTATGTGTGATCCTTGTATAATTAATTTACAACCTATTCAAATTCAAATTAATTTAACCGAAGACTACCCAGTTATTCTTATATGTAGAATACTTCAGTTTGTGGCATTGTTTTAGTATGTATTATGCCTCAACATTAGCATTAGCGTTCCCATTTACACAAATATCTCTTTTTAAACATGGTCTAGTAAAGTATTTATTTTATTAGCCACATCCACCACAACTCTCTTTACTGTCTGATGTGTACAGGATTTATTGATTTCAGCGTGACTCTGCAAAACCCTGAGATAAAACTGAACAGGAAGTAGTAATGCTAACAGTAAAGTCGCTGAGTGCTATTGTGCACAGAGAACAATCGCACACTCTGCTCACTTTATTATTTGTCAGCTAGCGGGTTAAATATGTCCATTTATATACACAGTTTATGATTTGAAGCATGCTGCCGCTTTGGTAAACTATTTAGGATCAACTCCCAGTCACCTGCTTGATATTTAACTCCATCCGTCCTCTTCTTCTCACCTCGTTCATTCTCATTCTCAACACGCCGCCGCCCAACCCCGGCGTCACCCCATAGGAGAGCCTCGCCGGCCCTTAAAAACCTCGTCTGATTGGCCGACCGCGCCGTGTGACATTTGCAGTTCGCCGCCGAAGGTTATCGAGTCGACGGATCGCGGGTTCAGAAAAAAGCGTATTTTCTATGGCCCCTGATATGAAAAGGTAACATTTGTCGGAGGAGTGCGGAGAGAGAGAACCGGTCTGGAGATGGAGTGGAGATGTGTCTGACATAATAATGGATGCCGGTGATAAGAGGGGAGCAGGGGAGAGTGGATATGATCATGAAGAAGGAGGCCATTTGAGTTGGAGAGGAGAGAGAGGAGAGGAGGGGTTGAGAGCAGTGGACACCTCCTAAGGCTCCACAGGTTCACAAACATCCATCTGGAGTGGCCCGGCCTCGTGTGCTGCTGTCTCAAGGCTATAGGAGAGGAAAATAACAAATAAAACTTGGAAGTGTTGGAGAGAGCGGTGGTGTGGAGGTGCGGTTTTATGCTGGTGGGGTTTGGAAGTAAAAACTGGGTTGAAGGACAATTTTCCCAGACGGTTTTGATTAAAGTTTTTGATAGTCTAGCCTTATGATCAATGTTTGACTGCGGGTCTCAGAGATAAACCCGGTGAGAACATCTGGGGTTGAAAAAGGTAGATTACCACACTGAGAAAAAATGACTTCAGAGTTTCAAAGCAGCGGTTTCTCTGATGATTTTGGATGTTACGATCGTCATAGTCCTTTATTTTCTCGTTAAAACAATCAAACTGGCTCACGATATTTATTCACATGATAAAAACCCCCAAAATGACATTAACTTTTGCCTTTTTAGGGCAGCACTACCAAGGCATACTAAAAAAAGGTCCTATATTACACAAAATGTATTCTTATTAGCTTTAAGATGTGTTTAAATGTTGTTACCTCATCAAAAACGTGGAGCTGTGTTTAGTTTCATTGACACAAATTTGGATAAACCTTTATTATTAGTCAGTTTATATCTTCAAAAGCTCAAAATGCTTTGTTCCACCTTGTGATGTCATGAAGTTTTCAAGTTAACACCTACATTTTAACTTTTGTTCAGTGGAGATTGGAAATTATCCAATGGGCTGAAATTATCCAAATGATTCTATTGAAGGTGTCTGGACTTTAAAAACCCAATGGAGCACTTTTTGTATTACCGCATGACATCACAACTAAAATCGAATCGAATGAATTTAAAAAGTTTGATCACGATTTGAGAAATTTGCCAATGGAACAAGACTTTTTGAACTTAAAATATGAAAATGCATCTGGCTACAGTTAAAATAAGAAACAAAATCAAATTAAAAAAAACACTTATTCCATTGGTAGATCATTTTACTCAAATAAAGCCAAATTTTACTCCAAATGTTCTTAATTTAAGTCATTTTAACTTACCTAGATATTGTATTTTGGCATGCAGACCCAACAAACAGCATTATAACAGAAATTAGATCAGGAATAAGCGCGACACGGGCTCTTTACAGCGTTGTGTATTTCTGCACTTGCACTTAGACTTTACTGCAGCCCCATCACTATAAAAGCATATGTAGCGTTCGCTTGATTCTGTTGCTTTAAATAGCTGTCACATGCCATCAGGAGTAATGGAATACAATAAAAGGCAACGCAGCTCGCAAAACCAAATGAGATGTGATGTTTGGAGGTCTTCAAGTTAATAGAACAATTTGAGTTTGATGGGTGAAGGGAGCGCGCAGTATAATGCCATCAACATTATATTTAGGGGAATTAAGGAGGTTAATGCCGAAGAATACGACAAGTCACAGGAGGGTTGATACTGCAGTAAGTATTTTTCAAAGGAGTCGAAGTGCGTGGGCGGAAGAGGTGTCCTTGGAGAAGCACTCGAGTAAAGGAAAATTAATAACAAATGGTTAGTTATAGCCGAGAAATAAAATAAAGATTGATTCGGGTTTGTTGGGTGAAAATTGGTGGGTTGTGAAGTGCTTTAAAGGTGCAGTGGGGAACTTTTCCGGTGGGGGAGTCCATTAGTTGCTTGTCTTGAAAATGGAAATGGGAGATGTTTCTGTAGGTCTTTGCTCGGAATGTTAAATTAAAACTATTAAATTAACCAATAAACTATACTTTCCTGCATGTTTTCAGTTACATCTATTTTTATTACAAAAAAATAAATAAATTAATCTTATGAACTAGAATGAGCAGCAACTTAAAAATTTTAATTTTCTGATCTGGCGAAGGCTTTTTGATGAAAATAAAAAATAAAACATTGGTTAACATTAGCTATCTGTGTGTGCTGTGCAGTTTTTTTTGTTTTTTTTTTTTACTTTTTAAACAACCTATCCACAGATCTGACACGTAACTTGGGCTGGTGGTGTCACTTGCTTGTGCTGGTATTTGTAGATAAGTTAAATGCTACACAAAGGAACATTTGTGACAAAGAAAAACTGTACAATTTTGCATGGAAACAAGCAAATAATGGACCCTCAACCAAAAAAATTACATAAAAATTACATTAAGTTGCATAAAATTGCAAAAAGTTCTAAGAAAAACATCATATCCACAATATAGTCAAAGTGTCTTGCCCAATGGCACGACATCACTACATTAATGTACATTTTGGAGGTATTCAACTGGCTTTGGATTTTAATTAGACAACCCTACCACCTTGGCCACTTGTTGTCCCCAAAAATAACAAACAAGTCACAAGAAACAAGAAATGAATGTCTTGCCCAAGAAGTTTGGCAGAGAACCAGCAACCTGTAACGTAACTATTGGATTGTCTTTTCCTTGTTAAAAATGTTAAGCAAATAGGCAGAGAATTCCAACTACAGGCAGAGCTGATGCTAAAAATCCTTCAACAAAACAAAACCGGCCAGATACGGTTTTAAATTGGAATTGTAATTATAGCGACGCCGTGAAGAATTATTTTCAAAACCCAATTCTATTTCAGTCAAACATATGAAAGTATTTGTATCTACCCGAGCACGACAAATGAGCCGGGATATTTTGCGCTTCTCTCGGTTCCAATTTCACAAGCAACTTCAGCTCAACTAATGACGGCTATATTTCTACTCTCCGGGACCGCCGCCGAAAAGGTCACATGACGCACTTCGAAGACTCCCTGAGATGAATGGAAACAACCGGCAAACTAATCACAACTCTGCTCTCTGTTGGCAGTTCCTCTACCTAGGGTGTGAACCACCACGGACAAGGATAAAAAGTTGTATTTTAAAGAGTTACTATTACGTTAAAGGGATAATTTGGGTTTTTTGACATGAATCTGTACGTCATCCCTGTCAGCAGTGTGGTGCATAAACACGGACTTACTCCCGACAGAGTTCTTGCCCGGTTTTGGTGCTGATGAAAGTAGTCCTGCAAGTTGAAAATAAAGTGTTTTTCTTCTCAAAACCATATGTGTTCAAAAGAATCATACATTTGCATCACAAAACAGTTCAGACCTCAGAATTGCTTGGGACTATTTTCTCTCCGTTCGTATCACTGCGCTACTGCAAGCTGAGAGCCGTGCATGAATCCAACACTTTCTTCAGTGGTTTGGCAGTTTTTACGTGCTCAGACCGATGAAGCTAACGTGAGAGCTAACGTGAGAGAGCGATAAGTACATAAGTTCATGTAAGTTATCGGTGTCAGATTCAGTCATGTTGCTGTTAATTTTCCGAGCCGTAAACACAGTGAAACAGGAGCAGTGATACGAACGGAGAGAAAATAGCGCAGAGTGATTATGAGGTCTGACTTTTTCGTCGACAGCAGTTTTGTGACGCAAATGTATCACTCTTTTGAACACATATTGTTTTGAGAAGAAAAACGCTTTATTTTCGCGACACTAGCCAACTTGCCGGAACTACTTTCGTCAGCACCAAAACCGGGCAAGAACTCAGCTCACGGGACTGTTGGGGGCAAATCATTGTTTATGCACCACACTGCTGACGAGGATGACATATCAATTCATGTCAAAAAGCCTGAACTATCCTTTTAAATGTAGTTCAAATTTCCTTTATGTGTGTATTGGGGTTTAAATGCAGCTTTTACTGATAAAAATGCAAAAACTGATTGCAAAAACTTTCATTTACGCTTTAATTTGGTGTTTTAGTTCTCGTTTCATTCATCTCACTTGTGTTGCCAGTTTCAGTGCTCAAATCTAACCCAAAAAAGTCCAACAAAAACACGGAACATAACCGCTAACAAGACTCTAGCTACCACACAACCACCAGCACCTCCTCACTATCTTCTATTTTTACCTTCCAAACTCCCTTTTAACCCCCAAATCTTTTTTTTTTCCACCCAGACTTCGACTTCCCTTTACCTTTGTTCCTCCTAATTTGCCCTAGCTGGGTTTTTTTAACGAGGAAGCTGTAATTTGTCTCTTTCAGATCCTAACACGCAGTTGGGGGTTGTACGTTCGATAAAGGTAGTCCCCCGCTGGGCAGATGCATTATTCTGTGTGTGATGTGGCGTAGTGATACGGCTCACAGCTTCAGTCAAAACATCTGACACTTTTTCCTTTTTTTTCGTACCTTGCCCCACACCCACATCCTCAACAAGTCTCCTCCTCCTACAGGTCTTATATTATGCATCATTCAGAGCTTTTTGACACCTTCAATCCCAGATCCGGCTAAGTGCACGCCCATTGTGTCCTTAAGCAACGCACTTCAATCATTTGCCGATGTGCGTATACAGAGTGTGAGTGATTCGCTCTGGTGCAGGAGAGAATTCATTAAGCAGTTCAAGGTTTTGATCTCAACATAAAAGCTCATTTGCCCTGTTTACATGAGAGCTTTAAATCTGATAAAAAATAATTTAATTTGGAATAAAAATTAATTCTGCTTTAAAAAGAGCACGGAATAAACACGTAATTCCAAATGATTATTCAGAATTAAACTGATTTAAGTGGGTGGTTTATTCCAGTTTTAAAGCTGATTTTATTTATTTCCTGATCATGTAAACATTTATTCCGCTTAAAAAATAATTCCTACCCGGAGCAAACTTTGGTCGCGAATCGAAATTTTTGTGCGCTGGAAGAACTACTGATAAAGAACAGAGCAAATGGCAGGAAACAGCAAAAGCGGTAAGAAAAATCAAAACACCGGAAGCAGCTGATTGCGTTTTTTCTTCTGTAGATGTATGTTATGATATGTTCGTGTCCCTGTCCAATCACAACCCATCTCGAGCCCCAGACATTAAATAAAGCCAATTTAACGTGTTCTCCATGCAAATCTGAAAGCCCCAGACGTTAAATAAAGCCAATTTAACGTGTTCTCCATGCAAATCTGAATTCAGAATTATTATTTCCATGTAAACTCAAAATAGAATCATTTAAATCCAATCTATTTAATTTGGAATAATTTTATTCAGAATTTAAAACATGTAAACGTGGCCATTGTGCAGGATTACTCTAATCTGCATGAGTGAAACTAAATGTAAAGCAAAGAATATTTTCACTAAAGAACTGCAGCACCCGGCGCTCTCAATGAAATGGCCCATTTTAACTCTGGTGTGAGACAATGTTGTCAAGGTTTGTTGTTAAGGTTTTAGGCTTATAGCTTGGACACTTCCTGTTTTACTGTTTAGTATAATCACAACCTGAGCCGCCAGTGCCCCAACCTGTAGATAAAATACACGTTTTCTCATTCTCAGTTTATGTTCAGGCCTTATGTTAAAGTTCAGAACCTGCAGACTTCCCTCACTGAGCTGCAGAGGCTGCACTCACTGACCCATCATTCATGATTGGCTACGTGTGCTGGGTTTAGGTACTGACCAATAAGATCAGAGAGGGCAGTGACTGTTCAGATCAGAAAGGGGCATTTTAGGTTTAAGCCAACTGGATTTCAGCTTTGCAACTGGCAACCCAAATGAGAGACTCACATGAGGCCCAACCTGCTTTATAATATAAACAAATGTAGACACTGCAAAAGGCTTGGCCATAATTAAAGATATAAACACTTAAATTTACCAGGAAATGACTTAAACGTAGTGAAATTCTGTCCATGCAGAAAGGTCATTTTACTTGACGGATTATCTTAAAATAAACTACCTCTAGACTAAAATTAAACTGCCTCAGAACAAGTAAGTGGATAATAAATCTGAAAACAAGATGAATACTTTGATATAAGTTAAAAATCTTGGCCAGATCAGATAAATGTGCAGTGTATTTTTATTAATTAAATGAGCATTATGATTGTTTTCAGTAAAGGCTTTGAACAATCTACCTCGTATTGTTTTTTTGGTTTTTTAGTTTATTTAAACTGATGACTTCAACGAAAATGTGATTAAAAAAGAGAAAAATTAAATCATAAATACGCTTTTACGCAAAATTCTGAATATCCATAGCCTCGATATGCATCTGACATTTGAGTATCAAATTCAAGAAAATCATGACTGGGTTAGAAGTCCATTTATCTCTCTGTATTATTGTAGATTTTCTAGACGTTTTCTATTTTCCTTCCATCGCCAAAACTTGTATGGATACTGTAGATTTATAGTAAAACAGAACAAGCCATTAAAAGCCTATAAATTATCTTACTCAGTCCAATTCAAACTAATAAAGACTCTTTTCGCCCGCAGAAACTTAGTCAGACGCGCTGATGTAACCCAATGAAAATATTATCAAACACTTTGTAAGTACTTTAGAAAAATAAAAGGAATTTCCCCACACAAAGGTTTTTTTACTTAGCCCTGGAGATACACAATTAGCTGTCTGCACCGTTTCATTGTCTCTGCTGAGTCTTAATAAGACTTCAAGCCCTGAGCATGAGTTTTACAGTGAAAATAAAGTGAGTCAGTGGGTTTTAGGAGAGACGTTTTTGTTTAGCTAAGAACAATGTTAGTTTCTCTCCGGCGAGAGGAGAAACTTTGTTCGAAGGTGAGTCGTGGATGACGTTAGTGCTCACGGCTCAGAAGAAGGTTCAAGATTCCAGGTTCTTTTCAGTGTGGAGTTTGGATGTTCTTCCTGTGTCTAGGTGGGTTTCCTCCATCAACCAAAAACTTGCACAAAAGGTCAAATCCTCCAGCTAAGGTTGTCCTGGTCAAGACTAGCTCAAGATCTGAAGATGGTTTCTACTATTGCACGTTTTTTATTTACAGTATATGAACGTGCAGTGTTCTTTGCAAGAAGGGGAGGACTGGGACCAAAAAACAGCCCTAGACTTTCAACATTCAGCCCAAAGTGAGACTTGGCGACTTCGAGGACACAACTCTGTCCGGTAGATCGAGGAGGGGGGGTTTGACTGACTAAACAAGAGAGAAATTTGATAAAATGTTAATTCCTGGTAGAGAAAAGTGTATAAAGTGTGTGATCAGGGGTTTTACAGCCTTAATACATATAGAATAATTGTAAAAAAAATTAGGGAATTGAACCATTGTCTATAGGGTGGGTTTTGGGGGAATCTGTTTTGCTTATAGTGTGAATCATGCACCAGTCCAGCTTTTTCTATTCCAATACCGATGTTACTACTTTGGCTATAAGTATCTGCCGAGACTAAAGATATGATTTATTTTCATTGAACAGAAACAGCGTATGGTTAAATATTACATATAAAAAAGTGTGTTTTATAACTTTTACTGATCATTTAAAGTAACTACATAACATCGTTGAAAAGATACAAGGTCAGTAATATAAGTGTGCAACATAGGCTAGTAAATCGTTTTATTACGAGTTTATAGACGAAGATGAGACTACAATCTGGAAAGCAAAATCAAATCTGTAGAAAATCTGTGGCGGAATCCAAAACTGGTATTATATGGGTTCTTATGGAGATTATCTTAACAGTACTGCATTTGGAAAGTTATTTTTATTAAGTTTAGCCTTTTGTACAGTGCTATGAATCACTGAAGATGTTAAAATTGCTACCATCAATTGCACTTTATTTACAGTATGATATGATTCTTCGGTGCAAATGGCATTTTTGAGCTGCATCAGTTGCTTAGACAAACTGATCAAAAGTTTAAAACAGATTCTTCACAGGGTTGGTAATGTTAAGCTTATCAGTATTCAACTTTTGCCTGCATTTTCAAACCTCCGATCCAGCCTGACAAGATGTAACACCAGATATATTGTCTGCACAGAACAAGACTCATCTTTTGTCCCTCGGAACCTTAATCCGGACTTCAATCACGAATGAAAAGACGTCTAGCCCGATCTTACCTCAGGAGTCACAGGTGGAGAATGTGGACCGTCTGGCTCGCGTCTGGAAACCGCATAATGCCCTTTTTTGTTGTGTCTACAGCCGTGAATCATCTCTCTCCGCACAGGAAGCCGGCGCCCTGCAGGAGATGACCTATTCTCCGCGGGGGGCCCGGCTACCACGAGGAACGCAGGCCGGTCTCGTCCGCAAACAGCCCAAAGACCGAGGCTAGGTACAGGCTAACGATCCAGAACTGACGTGGTGATCTCGCGGCGCTAAATGGGGAAACGTGACCGGTTTGTGCATGGAAATGGATGGCGTAATTGAAAATGAAGTGGGTGAGAAACTTTGGAAGGCGAAGTTTTCATGTTTTTTGAGTTCTGATTTGGTTTGGTTTTGCTTGGAATAGTAACAGCGATCAGTAATTATTATAGTTTTACTTCATTTAAATCACTAAAGTTCCAATATTACGCTATTTTCTGATCTATATGTGATGTTTCTTCATCAAAAAACATACCTGGAGTCGTGTTTCGTTTCATTCACACCTGTTTTAAACACAAATTCTGCATATTTAAGCTGAGTTCTTCCCTCGATCGTGGTAATACAGGAAGTGCTACACTGTGTTGTTAAACTCCTAGAATAATATGAAGCATTTCAGCCACTTCACAACCACTATATGACATCATAAGGTGGAAAAGAGCATTTTGAGCTTTGCATACAGACTCGTAATAAATGTTTAACAGCATTAGAACACCATTATAGTTCAGAAGAGTTAATTTTAAGTCTAAGTGTCCTCTAAGTGTCGAAAAATTGAGACTACAAAAATCCAGGAAGTAGCGGTGAGTTTTAAAACACGGAAAATTCCACCTATTAAACATTACAAGCAGTTTCGTTTCCATCACTTTATTTTTAATGCGCATTTTGATGATTTAAATACGTAACGGGAACTGGAAATGTTGTATCTGGAGTTTGATTTATGGACGTGCAAACCTATAACAACTGGAACGGGCGTCTTGTTGAAGTCGGAACGCATCAAAACTTACAAGGATTGTGACGTCACCTGCATAAGCTCTATTAGAGAAACGCATATGAGAAAAGACACTGAAAATTCACTGTAGAAGCATTAGCTGAAGTCCATGTGTCCATATCCGCGCTCCGTAGACTATATGGATCAATGGTGCGCTATTAAAAAGCACTAGAGCGCTCATGTCCCCTGATCAGACTCTATTCTATTTGTCAGCTCCACCGTGATGCTCGCCTCCTTAACATTCATTTCATCAAAAGGTCAGATGAACAAGTCCCGTCTTCATCCGGAGTGACACGCCATTTGTCACCAACGCTAATGTCCAGTGGAAATCCAATCAGAGGTACATGGTGTCTGCTCAGGGAGGGAAGAGAGGGAAGAGAGGGAAGAGAGGGAAGAGAGAGGGGGGAAGACCTAATGGACAAGAGGCAGGCCAACAGGAGATGATGAACTGCACCGGAGAGTTTAAATTTCAATCAAAAGTGGGAAAACACAACGATGGACGGGCGAGTCGATACTACTACAACTACCACTCTGACTACTACAACAAATATGACGACAGCTACTGCTACTACCTCTACTACTGCAACCGCTATAGTACTTACTACTATTAACTACACATGTGCCCCGTTTACATGAGAACTTTAAATTGGAATAAAAAGAATTTAATTTGGAATAAAAATGGATTCCGCTTTAAAAAGACCATGTAAACACTTTATTCCTAATGATTATTTGGAATTAAATTTTATTCTGATTTATTACGATTTTAAAGTCGATTTAGTTTATTCTGTGATCATGCAAACGTTAATGCAGTGCTCGTTGGGTTGTGATGACACTCTGCAAAAAGGCGCCCGGAGCAAACTTTGGTCTTGAATCGAAACAGTTTTTTTTGATAAGTGCACTGTAAGAACTACAGATAATGAAAAGAGTGGATGGGAGAAAATAGCAAAAGGGGTAAGAAAACATGTTTTCCATGTAAACCTTAATTGGGAATTATAATTTCTATGTAAACTCAAAGGAGAACTATTTAAATTGGAATAATGTCATTTGAAATTAAAACATCATGTAAACGTGGCCACAGATTACTAGTTAAATGTTTGACTTTTACATGCAATGTTTTTTTTTTCCTTTATTTGAGTGATTATAAATACCGTAGCTTCTCACTGAGAACATTTATGAATGAACACAGTGAATCCACTAAACAAGAAGTGTGAAATGATGACTGTGATCACTGCTCTGCACACAGCACTCCACTAATGAACCCTGACCCAGCACCGCTGTGAAGTCAAGAAATCCACTAAGTGAAGGACACAGGGTTTGCAGCACGGACAACAACAGAGCAAAGGGCAGCCACTATTACTGCTGCTGCTGCTGTAAAAAAGACCATACTTCTTACCATTTTGTGAACTAAAGACTAAGCCATATTGTGGAATCCTTAGTGTATAATAATGTCCCTAATCCAGGCTATTAATTCCATATTCGCTCACAGAAACACAGAGATAAAGTTTGCAACATTAACCCAAATAGATCCATCAATTTTCCACAGTACCACCTCTGCTCTCTGCCATGCCCCAGGTTGGTGCATATTTTCGGGGTGTCGTGCTGGGTCCCTTCCCCCGAGACTAATGAGCTCCGGGGGGCCAATCTGTGGGCCTTCCAGATGTTACAGTGCGAGAGGAGCGAGCAGACATGCCCTGATTCTCAAATGGGGAAACTGTATGAATAAAACATCTCGCCAGTATGCTAATATGCTAATCTCATCCTATTAGCCTTAAAAGTGGCTTATGGATTGACCAGGCTGCAGGCTTCGTTAGCGGTTTGTGTTCAAATGTGTGAAGTTACAAAGGGATAAGCAGGGTTTTCCAGTCAGGTTAAGCCCCATTACAAAAGACAGGGAGCGGAGAGCGGAGGGAGTGATCAGAGGCCATGACTACATAATTCACTTTCACCTTTTAAGTGGCTACACGGCGCTGGATAATCAGAAGGGACGGGGCTTTCGGGTGTACTGTAAAAGTGAAACATAATGATATTTTAACACCCGTGGAGTTATTTTGGTGTTTCGTGGTGGCAAAGTTTGTATCATCGTGTTTCGCTTTGATTTCTTGTTCATTAAGTTCTGTGTATGGCGGCAAAATTGGAGTTTAATTGAAATTTGAATGGCCAACAGCTGTTAGCGCCACTATTTTATGTCCAAGTTGATGTCGTGTTTGTTTATCCATCCAACTCGGACTCGGATAAGACGTCACATCTGAGCTTCAATCATTTCGCTGTTGTTGCTTTACCATCGGCCAAGTACCAGGCGATAGAAAGTATAATTCAGTATATTAAAGTGAAAGTTTTGGCGTTGCATGATAGTAGATCATTTTGGCACAGTAGCTCCCACGAAATTGCCACTTAAACCAATAAAGCGCCCAAACACAATGAAAACAGTTCATACGACGAGTGGATCTCTGAGTCAGAAGGACAATCGAACGCACCATTATTTCTATGAGGTTTTTACTGAGTCGCACTAAAATGAATAAATGCTTGAAGATCAACAGGAAGCAGTGGGTGAATGTGTCTAAATATTTGTTAAAAAGTACGCAAATAAAATGAACATTGTTGTGTTTCGAAAGAGAGATTTGTGTCTCAGCGCTAATGCTAATGCTAATGCTAAGGCCACAAACTGAAACACATAAAAACAACAGGGTAGTTTTTATTTTAATGAATATGAATTTTAAAAGATTGTTTATTTTAAGTAATGGTGGGCATAGATATTTTAATCTAGATTAATCTCATTGCAATTTTAGATTAATCTAGATTAATGCTGATGGGTCAGCAGCATAGACTGTATAAAAAAGTGGACTAAGCGAGAGTTCAGCGTTGCTCAGATGAAGCTCACGATTCTTCACAGTTACAGGAGCAAATCTGGAGCCAGTCTCTACGTTATGAAGAGGATTTTATAGCGGGAAAAAAATTCAGGATCATGTAGAGCGGGTTAATAAGAACATTTAAAAGACGAAGATGACGAGGATCACTGCAGCAGGTACAAAGAAACGAGCGGCATTAGTTAGCTAGTCTGATAGAGCTTTGCTGACGGGCTCGCCTTGGTTGCACTCAAAGTATTTTGACGGCGACTCTTCCCTGGCGTTTCAGTGCTTGACTCGGCATCAGCGTTCGTTAAGTGATGCTTTGCGTTTAGGTGATACTTGAGATTGGTAGATCTCCTACAGTAAACTAATTCCACATTGCATAAACTGCAAACAACCTTAAGACTTGTTGATGTCTTTGTTGGGAATCTTTTTAAACATTTATTTTCCCTGAAGCAAACCCAACGGCTTTGTAGCTGCACCATGTTGGCGTGTGGCGTTCGTTGTGTATTTCACAGTAGCTACAAGTTCGAAAACTAGTCGTCTCCTACAGTGCAATTCGGCGAGGTAAACATCCGCTCTAAAGGTGAAAGTCATCATAATTCACTTAATATAGACCCAGCTCCCCGCCCAACTTTGAGAATAGTTTAACAGCGATATTTTTTATGTCGCCTGATAAGAGTCCCACATTATCGCAGCACGTTAATGCAGATAACGACCTACCACAAATTTTAAGTTTTACGATTTCAATGAAAGTGATTGTTAGCTTCGCAACACAGTGAGCTAGCTAGCGTGTCAATTAGCAAATCCTGAAAAATGCAATAAAAATAAACGAAAAGAGTGATTTTTTTTCTAAAGCAATATTTTCAGTGTGTTTAAAAGTTTATATCTAAAAGAATATTCTCGTTGATACATTTACAAACAACATTTAATAATACTTTCTATCTCTATCACTTCTTCAAAATAAATATATGCTACCAAGCCATTCCTTTCACTGTCCTTTACATACACCATTGGCCATATTAAACTTCATTCATCCAGCACTCTGCCTTGGGACAGAAAACTAAAAGGTTGAAAGCGTTTCGTGAGGCCCGGACCCCAGTATGGCCGCACCAGTGACCGTCTCCACACACGAACACCAAGCAAAGGGTCAGGCTGAGAATGGAGAAGCACTGAACCCTGAGCTAACTCAAAGAGAACCCCCCCCTCCCGGAGAAAGAAAGGCTTTTGTGGTGGACACAGCCGGGAGAATGGAATATGACTGAATACAGGAGATGTGTCTTGGAGGTATGGGCCGAGCGAGGTCCCTCTCTGGTCTCTGCTGAAGCGTAAACATGAGCAGATATGAACAAAGAGGAGCCCGGGCGAAACGGAGATTGGGTTTGAAACTGGTGGACGTGGAGCGATGTAGGGAGTAGTTTTGTTTGAGAAATATTCAGGTAAAATACATAATTACTCCAATTTAAGTAAAGGATATTGAGAATTATAGGGATTTATCTGATATTTTATTAGATTATATTATCTCAGACTTGAAGATCTGAGGAATTTAAAACTATATAATAATGGACATAGTAACACACTAGCCGCTAAACTAGGAAGTTTGCAAGTGGGCTCTTCCAACTCCTACACAGCAAAAAGTGGAGTGTTAAAATTGACTCTCACAGAATCAATTTTAACATTTTCTCAGGGTTTATATGAGTCCAATCTGTTCTAGAGTTAATTTAACATTTTTGGAAATGTTTATTAAGTAACACAGGACCAGACAACCTGTTTAACCCCAAAATCAAGAGATATATTAACGTTTTTAGAGTAAACGGATAACACTTTGTGGGTTATCCTGATTTATCTTTTAGAGTAACAGAGATGTTTTATTTTTACACTTTATTTTATTTTAATTCAAGATGAAATTATGTACAAAACTGGTTCAAACTGGTCTTCTCTCGTCGGAGTTTGAGGTGGTGGGAGGGAGGTGCATAATTAACACTAAAAGTAGTTGAATGAACACTAGGGGAAGCTGAATTAACTTCAACCATATCAACTCTGGCAAATAACCCCAACTCGAAACCCCATTTAACTTTCAAAGAGTTAAAGTAACAGTTTTGTGCTAAAACAACTCTGAAATATTTACCCTGAAATGTTAACCCTCCAGTTTTTGCTGCATAGTGACCCTGGCTCCTATGGATTTACATTGAAATTGTCACCCAGCCTCATCATTTTGGTCTTAAAATGTCCACTGTACATGATTTTTCCCTCTATTTTGTCTATTTAAAAAAACCCTATTCTTAATACTCGCTTAGCCCACATCTTTATACAATCTATAGATGGTTTACATGGTTCTATGACCAAATTTGAGTGAATATTAGGCTCTAGCCACGGTGCTACATGCTGCTAAGGTTTTCAACAGTATCGAAAAGTAGATATTAATAATTTAAGCAACTATTCACACTGAAAAACCCCCCAAAAAACTCACATAACAAAAATTGGATTTATTGGGAAAAATTACAATATCGTCTAAAAAGTATCAAGTATATTTGTTAATATTGTACCTGCAAGTTATGATGTGTTTGTAATGTAAATAAATGATGGGGAAATGAACAATTATGGTCCCATTTTGCAGCTGATCTCGTTTTAAGATGGAAAGATTGATTATAGGACCAATAAGAGTGAGGCTTTATAAATATATAGGGCCCCAGATCATTGATTTTTTTTCCCCACCTGAAAATAAAATGAATTATTTTTAAAAAAATTTTGATAAGCTACAGATAGGTGATCGAGTCAACAAATAAGGGTCATAAATTACCAAAATGTTGTTGCAGGTTGGGGTGATTTCATTTCAAACGATCAGTGCTAAAACTCCAATAATTTAAAAGTGCATTGCGTAAATTTTCTGGTTTGGTTCAGTTTGGGGGTCCATCACTTACTTGTTACTATGGATATGTCATTGATCTGCCTGGAATACTCCACAGTGTGACTTTAAACAGCTGTACTTTACATTTATTCAATTACAGGTGGTTTAATAGCTGCAAAATACTCCTCTCCGCTAATCTTACTTGGTCTGGTTCATCAAACATTCCAGGCAAAGTAATAACATCTCCATGGATAAAAGCGTTTGACATTGAAATTCCACCAGAAAAGCTCCACAATGCATCTTTAAAACCAAAATCATGCAAAAAACTACAAATAATGAAGCCATTTTTGTCCCTTACCTTCAATGCAAACCAAAAAAAAAAAAAAAATCACATCATTTGAGGAAAACAAACCATACGCCCACTACATAACCAATTCGCCGCACCGATTTCACCCACAGCCATTTTGAAATATTAATAAAGCTCCATTAAATATAGTGCTTATGGGAGCAGAAATACAAAGGATTTTCTCAGTCACAGCTGTAAATCCACCGAGAGACCATTAGATCATGTCACCATTCCCACCCGTCTGGGCCGCGGTGAACATGTAAGTGACAATCAAACGCACCCCGCATTATTGTCTTAGTTCTGGCTGACCTCACCTCCCATTTACTGTGACCTGAGAGGGGCCCCCCCCAAGAACAACTCATTATTTATGACGATCCGAGTCAAGTTGTACGAGGCATCCGAGGGCGTTTCTTTGTTTTGTCTGCGTGTTAACAGATGGGATTTCATTTCGTTGCTGTTGTTGTTTGGATTGTTCGCTGACAGTTCGTTAATTAGCGACTCTGCAGCTTGATTTTACTTCAGTTTGTTTATTTCAAGGTGCATTGTTGAACTTTTCGGGGGGTTCCTGTGGTTATGTCATTGCTCTGCCTGAAATGTTCCACAGTATGACATTAAAAAG
>KN493533.1:0-28722 GCA_000787155.1 Scartelaos histophorus | reverse complement strand
TAACCCCACAAAACCTACACAAAAATGTCAAACACAGACCTATGGTACTATGGAACTTGCTCAGTCACTGGCCACCAGGTGTCACTGTTTGACTCTTTCAAATAAAAAATGCTTCTAGCTCGAGTTGATGGAAGTGTTCAGTGTTTGTTATGTTTAAACAATATGCATATGATTCTCTAATCAAAGAGCATAATCAGAGCCCTGTGGTGCATAATATAGGCCAATGGCAATCTAAATACATTATCAGTTTCTTGATTGGGTACTTGTTAATTATACAGGAGCCTATTTATTTGTTAACTTTGATTCTTATGTCATTTTAACTGAACTTTGTTTTGCACTTGGCCCAGTAGCTATTTAAAGTCTAAACAGTGCAGGGGCCATAGCCTATATTGTTTAACAAAGCAGGGGAATATCCCTCTTCTTTTGTTCATATAATAGTATCCAGTGGTGCCCCACCCATGACATGGTCAGTCAAAGTGATGTGTGTATTGTAATTTTAAAAGAGCCTGCAACAGATACACTGAAGTACCATTTATGGACTAAAAAATAATTACTACTCAAAATAGCATAATTTTGGCATTATTTATTCATTTGTAATGTCTAAAAGTCCTTAAACTTAAACAGCTGCTGCCTGCCACTACCATTACTACAGTAAGATCGCTGATCCAAGCCCGCCAAGCCGTTACGTAAAGTGTTTTCATTTGAAACACATTTCGATGAAGTCACTGGAATGTTCAGTAATGTTCTAAATTAAATCTGGTCTCATATGGGAAGTCTAGAGGTTTGTACCCAAAAATGCTTTAACATTTTCAGATTACATCCAGCCACGGAGGCCAGAGGGGGCGTGTGTTTTCTATTCTTAATACAATGTCAAAACATCTGTAAGGAGAACATGAGATTTTCCTCTGAGCTTTTTCCTTATTAGTTTAAGATTTTGTGGGTGACATCAGCCTTGTCTCAGCCCGAGGTGGAAGAAGTCAAGAAGTAAAAGCACCAAAAATAATGTGTGACAAATGCATTCGGAAACATAAATACAAAAAAGTAAAAGATGGACTTGCTGGTGTGAAGCAGCTCATATGAGGCAAACAGTCGCCACTATTGCTTAATAATTGATATGCCTTTTATGAAGGGACATTGAGCAATGACATGAACTGAATCTGAGTCTGGTGAATCTGAAAGAACTTTAAAAACACAGACGAGCATTTAATGACAGTTCATTGTTGGACTGGATGTTAACACATGTAAAGATGGACTACTGGATACAGCATAATTTTCATGGGGCCAAATTACAAGTTTGATTTTATCACGACTGATGTACACTTTGTATTCTTCTATTGCTTTTAAGAGATTAATAAAGACATCTGTTTCATCAGAAGGCCCACGCTTTACACTTGACTCTATTGAGCCACACGGGAAATTAGTTGGAGTAAGCGTATACTTTAAGTTTATTTTTGAAAGGGGCCTGATTACAAAATATGTATTGTAACAGTATAGCCACTATCCAACACTGAGTTTGGTAGAAAAATTGATGTGCTGCTTACAACAGAGGGCCCCTTGGAGCAGATCACATTTCAGAGTTCAGTAGTCTGAGTCAGAATCGAGCCAGATTAGTGAGTCAATGCTACTTCCTGAAACCTAACGCTCCCTTTAGGCTGCACAGACCCCACAGAAAGACGATCTAAGGCTGCCCCGACAGGTTCAACACATGTCTGCTGTTTGTGTTTAGCTGGACTCAATAGGTGCACTTCATGCCATTCATTACGCCCGGCACTGCCAGATGGACACTAACTAGATATGTGTCTAATTTAAAACATCATACACAAATTAACCATGTCATGTTTCTTTCATTTCATCTCAGCTTTGATCAGTTTCTAATTATTATTAATATTAAATGACCTAAAGTGGTATTACACATTTCTGATCAGTGATATATGAGTGTTTTTTGTTTCTTTCACACATGTTTAACACAATTTTAGGCTGAGTTCTTCCCTCTGTTCTATCTTGTGATATAGAAGTGCTCCACTGTGTTTTTAAACTCCATACATCTTCACCAGAATCATTTGGATGATTTGAGCCCTGGAATTTCAAATATCTACTGAACTAAAGGTAAAAAGAGCTGTTAACTTGAAAAATGCATGACAAGGTGACAGAGCATTTAGAGCTTTGGAGATGTAGACAGACTAATAAAAGATTACTCGAACATGTGTGAATGGAATAAAACACAACTCCAGGCAACTTTTAGGGAAGGAAACAAAATTATAACATGGCTTAAAGCTCAGAGGACTCAATTTACTGTAATTGAACTTTAAGGGTCAATGTTCAAGGTTTATTTGTACCCGTGGGAGTTGTTTAACAGATGACATCATGGCATACAAATAGAAAACACTCAGATAAGTTTAATCATTATTTCACCTAAATGTTCACATGTAATTTGTAGATATTAATTAATCTGAAGTTGTTATTGCATTAATCTAGTGACGTAATGGGGTAAAGGATAGTTTCATAGATCACTAATCAAAAGACAGTTATGGTCATTACTCTTAAAAATATATAAATCTAGAGCTGAGTATGTGTGTGTTTATATTTTACTTTATTTATTTCTGGAGGAGGGTCTGTCACTTGTTCCTACGGAAATGAATGAATGAATGTTTAGTCGCACAATGATGCATACAACATGCATAGGAAACGTAAATACATGGAAATAATACAAAAAAGTATACGCACACACACACACACACACACACACACACACACACACACACACACGTATATATGTTTTCTTTTATAACAATGAACAAAAGTAATTGTCACCCGATTTGCTTGTGTCCGAAAAAGAGCGGGAGGAAGGAAACACTTATTTAACCCCACCCCTTATCTACTATCCCAAATGAACAAAGAATATATAGACCCCTCATTTCCCAAATATTAAAACTAGAATTGTACTGTACACACATTACAGTACAAAACAAAATAAATACATATATGTACACTAATCATTGCTTTCTTCAGCACAGTATTTTGAAATAATTACTTTTTAACTACACTTTTAAATACATGTATATTTGGACACACACCACACACAGAGACACAAAAACTCATCTTTTGTGTTCGAACACGAGGCACTTAAAAGTTTAAAAAGCCTCTTAAACTATAGTTGCCATCGCTTTCACAAAAAAGTTGTTGAATATTTTTGGTAAGTGCTTTATTTGAGCCTTATACATTACTTGTGCAGTTTGGGACATAATCAAATCAGTCAGTTTTAATAATCTGGCATGCATAAACAATGGATTAATATGGTCATAAAATCTGACATTGTAAATAGTTCTTATTGCTCTTTTTTGAAGTTTCATCAGTGATTCTATTGTGGTTTACTGCACAGTATGTTAAATATGGTAACACCAGTGAACAATATGTATAGTGATCTGTGATCCATAACATACTTTGCTATGTTTAATACTGCAATACTTTTGGATATTTTTTTATGAATATATTGGACATGGGCTTTCCAGTTGATCTTTTCATCAGTGATGACCCCTCAAAATGTGTTCTCCTTGACCTGTTCTATACTTATGCCTTATATCTGTAACTGCATTTTTCCTTCTTTATGATTTCCAAATAACATTACTTTAGTTTAATTCAAATTAAGAGATAATTTGTTTGTGTCAAACCATATTTTTATTTATATTTATATTTTATTTTTTATTTTTAAAGCTATACCTCTTATTCCATACCTTTCCATTTATTTGAATAATAATTGATGGTTTATTTATCAAATGCCTTTTTTAAAATCTATGATGTGATTCTCCTTTGATCAATATGATTGATCAATATTGTTTCAGTTGAGTCCATCAGAGCAAGTGTTGTGGATCTACTGGTTCTGAAACAGTACTGACTCTCACTGAGTAGTTTGTGTTGATCTATGAATTTTTTCAGTCTGGAGTTGTAAAGTTGTTCTAACATTTCTGAGAACTGTAAATGTCATTGCTCTGCCTGAAATGTTCCACAGTATGACATTAAGCAGTTCTATCCTACAGGTATTCAGTTACAGGTGGTTTTATAGCTTAAAAATACCTAGAAAAAAGGAATTGTGACTGTGAGCAGGGCTGCCTCTTCACAAATCTGACCTGTAAAAAAATACCATACTGTGAAACATTCCAGACAAAGCAAAAACATCTCCTTAGAGAAAAGCATTTAACGTACCCTCCACCAGAAAAGTTACACAGTGCACTTTAAAACATCTTCATATCTTAATATATATATGTGTTTATGAGAAGAAATAATATAAAACCTCATACTGAATATTGGAACACAACACCCCCTCATTTTGTTACTTAAGGGAAGTGACAGATTTCTGTGAAAAAGCAACTGTACTCAACTTCCACTTTTGCCTTTTGACCCCTTAGTGGTTTCTTAGGATTTATGTACAAAATATTCATGTGCATAGTCTGCATACTGTAGATATATTACTATCTCTGTAACTATGGGCCTTAGATGGGTACAAGCTGGTACACTAATGGAGAATATACAATACAAAAATATTATATAGGAGTTAATATTGTTGTAATATATATTTTTAACAATACAATACAATACATATATTAACGATTAAGATGCAAAATGCCTTTATACAATAAAGGTTTATCTGCATATTTGTGTTTCATTTTACAGTCCATTTCTTGTCATACTTGAAGCTCAACTAAGACATTTACAGACACATTTTAGCATATTTCTTCTCAAATGCTAAAATACCATCTGAACAAATGTGATTTTGTTTCAGTATTGCATAATTTGCACCGTTGCAACAACTATATTAAAATGATAAATAAAGATGATTCTGACACTTTAAGACCACAGACAGACTATTAGCTTTGTTTCTTGTCCCTTCAGGGCTGTGCAGAGGAAGTGATGCATTGTTTGTGGTAAACAAGATAAAAGGCTAAACCAGAAAAAGGCAGTTGATGAAAGAGCAATGTTTTTTTCACGAGCAGACACACTGGTGCACATGAAATAAAGCGACGCACCTTCTCATGCTGAACAATGGCTTCCACATGCACCAAAAGGAAGAGCTGATCCAGTGAGTCACCAACCTCAAACTATGTCAGAAAGCTTCAGCAACGTCAACATGGATTCTTTGGCTCTGGACCAAAAAGAAAAGAAAAGAATTAGTCAGTTTAGCTACAAGCATTTTGTGCATTATCTCCTTTGTGTATCAGAATGGGCCCAGGTGAGGGTTTCTGGTTACATTTCACCGTATGTAAAGTGCCCTTATCACATTTTTATATTAAAAAAAAAAAAAGTTGGATGTGCGTCATTAGAGTGAAGCAATGCGCCATATTTCCTCACTTGGCACTTGTGACTAAGTACCTCACATCATGGAATGAGTATGATGAGTAAGCAGCATTCATTGAATAATTACATGTGTACGCAATTAGCGCAAGCCTTTATTTCTAGCCTTAAGTATTAATGTCTGGGTAAGGTATAATTGAGTTTTTTCATTCTAATTTAGGCTATTACATAGTAGTGATGTAAGCTAAACTATATAAGAAAAAAAAAAACCCTGTACTGCTACTTAAACAATACAATAAGTTGCATTTGGCTAGAAACCCAATGCAACTGCTACAACCACTGTTAAGAAAAAAAATGGATGATTAATCAATGTTTAATTAACAATAAAATAAAGAAGTAAAAGTATAGACTGTGAATGTTTTTTGTGTACATGGGAAAGAGCAGTTAATTACTCATGTAGTTCTGAACTACAGATGTGTATATATAATAAAATAAACCCAAACATGGGCCTTTCTCTCAGTCCAGTCAGCATAAAGACTGAGAGAGTGTGTGCGGTTTCTCCCTTTTGCTTTGTTTGAATGGCAGTATTTATAGTGTAAACACAGTGCATCTGTTTTAACCACCTCACCGCCTCAATGCTGAGCTGTGCTGATTAATGAACAGTGCTCAGAATATGACTTGAGTTCACACATTCATGGGGACTTTAATTACCCTGAATAACCTGTGACGTTACTGTAGCTGCTCACTTAAAATAAGAGAAATCCTGTGACTGCTGGACTACAACCACATACTTTCCTCTGGAATGGAATGCCGCTCCGCTCCCAGCCCCAAGTCCCGGCTCCGGGTGGGGGCTGTTTTCTCTCACTTTATGCACATTTTTATTCTGTAGACCTGACCATAAAAGAGAGTGTAGGAGGGGGCCATGCACTGGTGTCTGTCTACATCATCACTCCATTTTCTCAACTTTTCTTATGACTTTTCCCTTCAGTGGCCAACTTTTGCCTAATTTTGGCAACAAGCATCGACTTTGTCCAGATTAGTTTTGTAAAGTAAGCAGAAGCAGCGGCCAGCAGTATCTATCTTCTATTTCTGTCCTGCTCCTGCCCCCCTCCCCACACTGACGTCAGCACAAAGTTATTTTCATGAATGGAGGGGGCGGTCACGAGCACGCGGTGACGTGAGTGCTTGCGGAAGCAGCGCGTGGAATGCAGTACATTGTTGTTGTTTTGTAGTTAATTTAGTCCGAGGATACACCGCTGCCTGTTGCTGCCGGACGCTTTATACAACTGTGTCAAGTTTCGTCGCTCATTGGAAGAGAAAAACTTACTCCAGTACTTTTTTGCATTCCTCTTCATAGATACGAGCCGTCCATAGAGGTAAGGCTGTTTTTTTAGAAGATGTTTTGACATTCCTGACTATTGCTCAAGTTCTCACGGTGACAGATCGGCGCATTGATCCACTTTTAATACTGACCATGTGCTCTTATTGTATACGATTTGTTTAGATCAAAGTTCTAGATCAAATGTTGACTTTAAAAATAGTTTTGAGAAATGAAGACACGTGTTGAGTCAGAGTAACATAACACAGGCTAAAAGCGGATAGACTCTGCCATATGTGAACAGGGAACCAATAATAACCAATTTATTACGTCTATTTGATATAATAAGAATTCATGTATTTATTACAACACTTAAATTCCCCTTTTAAATAAGTAATAAAGTAATTTAGATTTTGTATGTATTTTTTAATGTTACATAGAAAACCACGCCTCATGTACTCTTATCTTATATATTTCGATATTCATATTTTATTTTTATTATTTTGGCAACTTTGTGTTACTGTAATTCTAATTGTAATAACAGGTAGGACTGTGGTATTTGTTGAAGGTTTGTTTTATTACTTCAGACTTTGGCGCTCTTCTAATTAGCATGTGATTGTTAGCTAATTTGTGATTGTTAGCTCTTTCCAACGGTTTAGCATTAGCCGGTAGGAATATATTATACGTTGGCTAAATGAACATGTCACCCCATCCCCTTAAAAGCCCCTTCCGCTCGTTTTAACGCTCGAATAGCCGTGGGTTGTGTAAAAAGCGACTTACCAGCCTACTTTTTTGACATTGGAAACAACACGTGGTGCGCATTTGAGAGACATGTGGGACAAAGGGCACGGAGAGAAGCAGGACCACCAAGGCTGACCGGTCTGTCCGCGAAAAAACTATCACTCTTGAGAACATGCACATTTCCACTAACCATAAATCACCCCCTGTGAAGAAAAGCCTTATCTGATCTCACTTACTAAACTATTCCCCCTCTACATTCTTCCCTAGATAAGAAATGCGCCCTCCAGAGTGCCATTACAGCTTTGGGAATGAATGTTTTATTTATTGTCTTAATATTGGATGTCATGGTATTGTATTTTATTCAATAGCATGGACTAAAGAAAGAGCGACCTTTTAAGGCTATTGAGATACATGGAAAATATTAGCCAGTGAGTAATGTCTTCCAATTAGATAGGCACAGATCTGAGAGGCAGTGGTTCTCAGACTGTGGGGTGGTACCTTTGGTCATTAGAAAGATTCTGTTTTATTTGTTAAAGCAGTTCTGTGCATGTTTTTATCCTTGTTTAGACCTGATTTATTAGATTTTACTAGTTTAGGTCTGTGGAATGTTAACTTTGGTTGATTTAGTTTGGTTTTCTAAGTACCATCACAACTAAATGAAGTTTATAACAACTATTCAGGTCTATAGTCTAGTTCTAAACCAGGTCTTAAAGTGGACTGCCTAATTGTCACTAATTTTAAACAAGAATTTATCCAAGAGAGATGCTTCAAATGGACTCTAAATTAGGTAAACCCACTGTACACATGTTATAGTTCTAGTTTGTGCTACATCTGGTTTATTACTTGAATACCCATCAATCACTATCTGGATTATTGTCTGGTTTAACTCAGGTTTAATTTTTGTTTACTGCTGATTTTAGACTTTGTTTAGTAGTCATTTCTGGGTTTTAGATGTCTTAAGTTTTTAATCTTGGTTTGTTTGTTTTATTCCAATTCTTGTTTACCTAGATTTTGTAGTCATCATCCATCCTCCTTGAATATAGTAAGGCTGGGTGATATAGCAAATCACCTTGTATTATGTCAATCACAGTTTTTATTTTATTTTATTTATATTAATTTATTTGTTTGTTTGTTTGTTTTTTCTTCTTATAAAACAGCAATATAACTTTTAATCTTTATCTCATGAACAAGTGGAATTTAAAGGTGCAACATTTCTGATGGAGGTTCCATCAAAGGCTTTTCTCCATGGAAATGTTACTGCTTTATCTGGAATGTTTCACAGTATGGTATTAGTCAGAATGCCTGTTTTTCTAGCTATATTTGAACTTTAAAACCATCTGTATTTGAATAAATGTAAAGCACAGCTGTTAAATGTCAAACTGTGGAACATTCCAGGCAGAGCATGTGATGGACCCCCAATCACAAAGTTGTACAATGCACCTTTAATGCACAAAACTGGTCTGAACTCTTATCCAAACATGTTTTTACTGACAGAGGATTGGCTGTAGACTTCTTGGTTAAAGCTGACCACTCACTGACACTTAGAAATAATTGGATCTTGATTAAATTCACATTCGATTTACAGCACAGCCCTAGAATATGACATTAAAAAGGCAAGTTTGATCTGTCTGGCCTATATGGATTTCTGTTTTTCTTGGTGAATTGCAGTGTTTTTCAGAGGCGTAATGGGAGCAGCAGACAGGAGCACTCCCCTGTCATGAGGTTACCATGTGCTCCCATCATAAAAAACGATGATGTCTTCTTTTTGGATGCAGAAGTTTCTGAATCATAGCGCCACACCCTTTGCTGTATAATGGTGACAAAGCAAAAAAATGTTGCAAGTAGGGATAGGACAGTATGTCGTGGAGTTGCATATTTTGTAACGATCAAGTGAGCATTGTGTAACATTCTAGTGTTATTGCTTTGTCTAGAATGCTCCACAGTGTAGAATAAACCTAATTATTACAAGGGGAATGAGCAGGTTACAGCGCTACACTACATTATGATTCAGATCTGTGGAGAGTTTTTAATTTTTGAGCAGTAGGAACACCCTTAATGAATAAATGCAAGATGGAAATGATAAGTGTAAAGTTATACCATGGAACATTCCAGGCAAAGCAATTTTACCTCCATGGAGGCAAGCAGTGTGCAAACAGAAAAGCTGAGTAGTGCACCTTTAACAAAAACAAGCGGCTTCTTAACAAAACATATTGCTCATATGTTGGGCAATACTTCACTGTGTAGAAATTTGGGGAAACAGATCATTTATCAGGGCAAATCACGTAATATAATAAAGTCTATATTAGGACAGACACACATGTATCTAAACAACAGACATCACACTGTTCTTTATTACATTATTTTGACCCATATTAAATGAACAAACATTATGAATTCATGAACTCAACAATATCTTTTGAAGCTGCAGTATGTAACTGCTCTGCCCGGAATGCTCCACAGTTTTATAACATTAAACAGCTCTGCCTTACATGTATTAAATTACAGGTGGTTTTATAGCTCAAATGTGACAGACCCTCCACCTGAAAAAGTTATACAATGCACCTTTAATACCTGTTATCAGCCCATCCCTAGTTTCAGGCTTTATATAATCAAATATCCAATGTGTGCAGGTCAGTGAATGGTGACAGAAAGCACAGTGTTTTTGTGGTGCTGTGTTGTGAAAGTGGAATAGCTGCGGTTTGTGAAGTGATGAGTCATAAAGAACGTGGTGTGTGTTTTTGCCCCGTTTTATAGCAGAAAAACATGGTGGATTTGGCTTTGATGGCTTTGAAAATGATCTGTGCATAGCTGAAAATTTGATGATGGCTGTACAAATACCAGTTATAGGAACAGTTGTATCAAGTGTTGTGCAGTAGTGAGGATAAATATTTCCATTGCTGTAGACATAGAGTACTATTAGTAGGACTGATACGAATAGTACTAGTACGGCAATAGGCTTAGTAGTAGGCGTTGTGGTAGCACTTCTATATTGAGGGGTGTAGTAATAATATTTCTACTTGATGAGTTAATTTAAAGTTACAATTTATTTCAATTAAATGTGTTATTTTGCATGACTCATACTCACATTATTACACGTCATTGATCCCCTTTGGCATTTACAATATCACGTTTCAGTTTAAACCACACATAGGCAAATTTATGAAGATTATCCTTTTTTTTTATCTGCAATTGCCTGCGTCATATTGAATTTGTGTTTATTTGCATGATGAAAAGTTTGTATTATTTGTGTTGGACCCAAACTTGGATAAATGAATGAACAAAGGGGGTTTCTATTCATGTGGTGTTTTTTACTGTTGCAATACTTGTCCAAATGAGTAGTTTTGGTACAAATGTTATTATTGGTCAGTATTTAGGTATGCATTTTTGACAACAGTAATTTGAAGTAAGGATGATGTTTTGTCTCATATTTCAGGCTTGAGTTTTCGCAGGTATGCCTTTTTTAAACATTCCTAGCATATTCAAAGCCTAATGTCTGCGGTTTGAGGAGAAAACACTCGGTTTGCTCAGATCATGGCTGTGTCCTCCTCCCTTTTCCTTCCCCGCTCCGGACCTGCGCTCGCTCTCTCATGCCAGTCCCAATGTACTTTTCCTTCCTCCAGTGAAACGCGGGATTTTCCAGGAAACGTCAGATCAGGAGGGTGTGATTCCCTGCCTCTGGTCCACTGCTTTCTACCAGTAAACAGCATGACTCACCGCTCAGCTATGCTCTCCATTTCCTCCAGCAGAACAGCCCACCGAATGTGCTGCGCTCGGGGAAAGCAGATCGGAAAAAATCCTCTCTCCGACATCCCTGAGAAAAATGCAAGAAAAGCACAGACGGAATGTGAAGGCTTAAAGGTGTGCTATGTGATTTTTGGTTGGTGGTCCGTCATCTGTTTTTTTCCATAGATATGTCACTGCTTTGCCTGAAATGTTCCACAGTATGAGATTAAACAGCTCTACCTAACTTAATTACAGGTGTTTCTATTGCTAAAAAATGCCTTTCCACAGATCTGACTCCAACTTGGTCTGGCTTGGTCTCCATGAAGATAGAAGGGTCTAGTATGATACTGTGAATTATTTCAGACAAAGCAATAACGTCTCCATGAAGAAAAGCATTTGACGGACCCTCCACCAGAAAAGCACATACAAAGCACCTTTAAGATCCAAAGAAAAACAGGCGCTCTTAGGCCCCAATCAAGCCATCAGTGCATTTCTCATTGGAACATAGTGTGGATGTGTTGTTTATTTTAGTGAAGAGCCTGGGCCCCCGTTACTTACTAGAGTCACTCAGTGTGGACTTGAACTTGACCAGATCCCTGAACCAAAAACACAAGCAATTGATCTGAGTTAATGCTTTGGACTGCACAATTCTTTAAGAGCTGCTTCTGTTTGCAGTATACAAATTAGTCTTATACTTAGACAAACATTATCGATCCAGAAGAGAAATGACTTTGACCATCAATCGTAATCAGATTTAGTTTGACCCGAGTGGACATAATCAACCAAAACTGTAAATTAATTGTAAATTGTTTTGTTTACTGTCTGTATCTTTCTCCATGGAGACATGCAGACTGCACTACCAGACCAAGTGAAAGGTCAGGTCTGTGGAGGGGTTACCTTGTACAAAAAGAAAGTCGATTTTTTAAGCCATAAAAACACCCATAAGTAAATGCTAGAAAGACACATTTAATGCTAAACAAAGCAAGCAGAAGCTGAAAAAGATGTAAGATAGATATAATATATAGTTATAGATATATTAAAGAAAATAGTTATGCTTCATTATAATTCACACTATAAAATACAAATACGGAACTAAAGGCATCGAAGAGACATACCAGAGCAGAGGTTTTGCAATAAAGACTGTTGAATAGCTTCTAGACCTGCACTCAAATATGAAAATCTTATAGTTATTTTCTAGCTCTCTTCACTTGAACTTACCCAAAGTGCTTGTGTCTTTTTTGCACACTCCAGACATGTTTGATTTGTTTGGACAAGTGAACGCCAACATACTGAGACACTTTTGAATTCCAGACATTTCGTGAAATTTGCAGCCGTAGTTTTACAAGCGAGATTGTCTGCGCTCCGCCTCCCCCCGCGGTGCGAGTGCATCCCAGGACATCTCCCAGGGCCCTGCTCCTCGCAATGGTCCATTTGCATGTGTGTGGCTGTGTGTGGCTGCTCACATGTGTGCACTCCCGGAGGAATGTGGGCTTTTTGTTCTTTCTACCCGCCATCTGCAGCTTTTCCTTGAGGTATTTTCCCAGACTCCTTCTCTTACTGTTTTGGAAAACCTTTAAGGACTGTTTTTCCCAACGGAGTATGATTGTTATGAAATCTGTGTGTGAAACAAGGCCTATATTCACTTCACTATGCAATGTAAAGAGTTGTTTTTCCACTTCGGAGATTGATGAGGAAAAGAAACTTCCCTGAACTGTTTGCAAAAACATAAGCACATGCCTGAAGAATTTGACTTAAACAACGTGGCCCCTTGGTTCAAGCCAGAGGCCCCTTGTATGAAGACTGGGGGCCCCACACCACTTTTCCGTGATCTTTGCAACGAATATCCCCAGTAACCAGGCAGGGACCCCCTCTGATGCAAGACCTGTTTAGACCCAACTGCTACTGAGGAATGCCTTGTTTTTACTTCTGTAACAGTATAAGAAGAGAAGCCCTTTCAGGTCATGCACTGGGTTTAGAAAATGCTGTAAAGTTTTTCAAATCATGCAAAAACACAATATTATAATCAGCATTACTGTAAATATTTCAAATGATGAGTACTGTTTATACTTTAATCATAATAAAACGTCTCTTTGGAGTGAGGCGTCGTTCCATCTTGTTCATCTGCCAGATGTGTGGGCTAGAGTATTATTTGATCGATGGATTTTATTCTCACCATGAACATAAATTGCGTTAGCTTTAGATAAATTGTTTTGATATCTCTTCTTGGATCTCAAACAGTTCTTGTATAAAATGCTTGCCACGTTCATTACTTGAAATGCTTTTAAGCCGTTTTATTTACAGTTACCAGTAGTTACCAAATCCCTACTTAATTTAAGAACATTGTTACCACTGAGTTGTTCCCATGTGCTAGTGATGACTTTCAGTTGGCGATCTGTTGTGAATTACATGGATATTTTAGATTTGACATTATAGTAGTCTAATGATTTTACACCTTGTCCTCTCCCACCTTGTGAAGTGTTTAGTTCAAGTTGCTATGTGTTTAAAGGACCATATACCCAGAGTTATGTTTTGTTTTGTTTTATTTACACATTTTAAACACATAAACCATGCATATTTAGGCTTAGTTCTTCTCTCAGACAGAAAAACCCAATTTCATGGGTAATAGAGGAAACTCCATACACATTCACTAAAATCATTTGGATGATTTCAGATCTGGTATTGGCAGTCTCAGATGAAGGTAAAAGTTAGCTCTTAACTTGAAAACTACCAATGCATGACATCACAAGGTGAAACAGCATTCTGAGCTTTACAGATGCAGACAAACAAATAATAAAGGATAAGTCAAACAGTTTGTGATTGAAACAAAACAACACTCCAGGTATGTTTTTGAGAAGGTAACAACATTCTAACATAACATAAACCTCACAAGAATCAATTCTGCTTAATATGAGCCCTTTAAATCCCTTTATATCAGAAACCACAATGATATTTACTGTCATTATTTTTGGAGTTATGAAAGTGGGTGAAGGGCATCTTTGACTGCAGATGTTTACATAGTTTCGGGTCCAGCAGCTGTTTCTCCTTCTGTTTTGTTTTCACAGATTTGAGACGTTATTGCAAAAACAGTGCAATTACATTATGGTTAGACCCCAAAGACTCTGTAACCAGGAGAGAGGCACAAGTGATAGTGTGGCTGTTTTGAAGTGGGGTCATTTGAGGTGGTGGAGGCCCAGACTGAAACCTGTTGACTATTCATCAACAGGGATACTTGTAATCATGGCAACAGTGCTGCGGTAACAACGCTATTACCGGACAGTCACATCAAATATGTAAAATACAACATGATTCAGTATTTTATATTATTTGAATATTGTTCCAGCCCTTAAAGACCCATTGCGCAACTTTTCTGATGGAGGGTCTGCATCTGCTTGTCGTTATGGAGATGTTACTTTAAATATATCTATGGGAAAAACACCCATAATGAATAAATACTCAATAGATGTGTTTAATGTCATACCATGGAACAAGGCCAAGCAGTAACATCTTCATCGAGACCAGCAGATGACTGACCCTCCACCAGAAAAGTTGCACAATGTACATTTAATGTTGTTATATTTATAATGGAATACAGATGGATTTTTGAATATTTATTCATCTATTTCACTTTCTATTTATTGTGTCTAAGGAGCTAGATGGAGTGACTTTCAGTTTTCACATTGACTCATAAATAATAAGTGTTGATATACAATGCCACATGTCCCTTCAGCTACTTCTTGTTTTTCAAACAGGCTATTTCACAACTTCAAAGTTTGTTTACCAGTTGCTTTTTTGTAACACAAATATGTGGTCGGCATCTTGACCTAAATTTGATTCGATTTTATGCCAGTTAGGCTACCTTTACTGGTACACCTTTCAGTTTGTTTCGGACTGGCCAAAAGATTACCATGGCTACCCTGAGTTTGGTTAATAAAAACATTCAAAAAGATGCTCGTCTCATGACCAGGGCAAATGTGAGTCAGCACAATTCTCTTATTCATGGGTTGAACTTCCTAATAGGCAACATTTTAAAGATTTTTGACCTTTGAAAATATAGATTAATACCTATTTCCATGACTGAAAAGATACTATATATTTTTTTTATTATTTCTTCAAAATAGAGTAGATTTTCCATCATTCCCAAAATCATCATTATAAACCCACTCTTATATAGGCCTACTTTTTTCCTGCATCATAAGCCAAACAATCGACTATTTTGTTGGTTTTAAGCAGAAAACCGCCACCTTCTGAATCAGTGATCACTGTGTTCCAGTTGGCCCTCCTAATTTTAATCACTTTCAAAACAACTGTTGCATTATTAGTCATATGCCCTTCGTAGGAAAAAGATACTACATCTCCCAAATGAGCCCCTCCGCCCTGCATCCCCTCCCAAAGTTGCACTCAAACTGCTGCGCACACAGGGCATTGACTCCTCTGGCTATCACTTATCGCACACTCACTTAAATTGTTTAGTTGGCAGAATTTCTTGTCAGCACAGCGGGCTAAATATAACCACCAGGCGAGTTAAATAAGGGCATGTAGCAGCGCAGGAAAGCCCAGTGTGAAAGAGGACCCAGCGGCCAAACCCCAGGCTCTTAATGGACTCGGAGGAGCATTGTCTAAACATAAAAATACACGAGTGACGATGAAGGAAACTATGTCTCTGTGACACACTATCGCCAGGAATTTTCCACATGCGACTCTGCAAAGTTCAGCGTAAATGTTATAAGTGAATGTCGTGTTATTTTAATAGGCTATCACATGATCTGATAAGATTATTAAACAGAGTAGGCCCCATGTGATTGACTTTGGCTTTAAACTTCATTATGTAAGTTTTCTCGTGAAGTGCACGCCAGCTGCTTGTCTACATCTCATGAAATGTTTCACTGTGTGGCATTAAACTTTCTAGACATATCTATTTATCTATTTCCATGGAAGCAGGCAGGTTGCAAATCTTTCCCCAAAAAGTTGCGTAGTGTGTCTAATAGTGCATGATTAATTGTGGACTTTTTTGTCCTTTCTAGCTGCACAGTACTTCCCTTTTGGAGCTGTGCGTACACTGTGTTGTGGTTATGAATGAGCCTTGTTTACCCTTTCCCTGACCATGTGACTCAGACTCCCACACCCATTGGACATGCTGTTTCCATGACACCGGGCCTGCGGTGGTCGGGCCAGTCCTCACGTCCCAAAATGAAGCATCTTATAGCAGCAGGACAGTCAAATTTCCCCTTTGTGACGTCTTCAAAGCATCAGATGACTACAAAGAGGGGCTTTAAAACGTAAAACCCCGCCACAAAGCTCAAATGTCAGGTTTTTCACTCAAACACATGGGAAGACTCAAGTAATCCTCCACTGGTCTAGTGAACTACATCGTGAAGAACCACCCCCATTCAACTATAGGCTATATAAGGGTCTATCTGTCAGAGATGGTGCATTCATGGGTGCCTGCTGCCCTCTACTGCTCATCTTAACCCATAGCATGCATTTGTTTCACATAGGCCTAGACTTGTCTTTATTATACAGCTTAAGTGCGTATGACAGGTTTTGATGATTCTCTAATTTCTACTTAATTTGGTGCTATAATACCTGTTGTAAATATAAATTATAGTTTTACAACAACCGAGAAGCAGTTTGTGAAGTTGAAAAATATGTTGAAAATCACAGGAAGTAATGAGTTATATTTTAGAGAGTTTGGGGAAAATTCTATCAGAAGGTTTAGGCACAATTTATACTCACAAAACACATTTTTCTGACACCTTAAACATGATTTTTGCAAAATAAAGGTGTTTTCTTTCATTTTATTTGTCAAATTATAATCTCTGTGTACATTAGGGGACATCAGACTGGGAAAGAAAAAGTAATGAACGTTGTAAAATCTTAAATATAACCATCTTAAATGTGCTTTAGTAAAATCTGGAGTCTAACCTGTCATACGGACTTTAATGGTTTATATAGTTGGACATATGAGCATTATTCTCTGTTTTTGTCTTACAGTGGCTTCTGTGAGTTCCTGGACAGATTTCTGCATGCAGGGAATGACGACTCATTTCAAGCCGAACAAAGCATTAAAGGTAAATAAATATGTTCATTTTCTGCTAATCATTCACACAATACACTGTTTGAGTTTAATGAATTATAATATTTCAAACTGAAGGTCTGGTAATGTTAGATTATAGTTTGATTTGTCTTTCTATTGCCTTGAGACAAAACAAGACAAAATAGTAATGATGATATCAAATCCTTAAGATTACAATTGCATCTAAGCACTTAACTCATTCCCTGCTAAACTATATAAAATACCTAATTGTCGACTAAGGGAGGTATAAGATGACTCAGAAATATGTAATTCTGTTTTAGATTGTGTAACTTAAAAGTGAACTATGTAACTTTTCTATTAAACAGTGCTCTGCCTGAGATTATATGGTTTTACTTATCTGTTTCCATATAGACAAGGTTTTTACATTAAATTACTGGTCAGATCTATGGAGAGGCGACCCCTGCCACTCTATTTTTCAAGGTATTTCTTTTTTTTAAGCAATGAAATACCTTTAAATGGAAAAAAATCAGGCAGAGCAATAACATCTCTATGGAAACAAAGTGGTGAAAAGAAAAGATACATAGTGCACCTTTAATAAGTAACCTTTGAACTGTAAATATTTGGTCTGGACAATAACTATAACTACTGTGTTCTCTCAGTGCCTTGACTTTGGCATTGTCCCTGTGCCTGAACAGGTCAAGAAGGAGGCGGGTGAGAATGCCCCGGCCCTCAGCGACGATGAGCTGGTCGCCATGTCAGTGCGGGAACTCAACCAGCACCTGCGCGGGCTGACCAAGGAGGACGTGGTGAGGCTCAAGCAACGGCGACGTACCCTCAAAAACCGGGGGTACGCTGCCAGCTGCCGGATCAAACGCGTGACCCAGAAAGAGGAGCTAGAACGGCAGAAGATAGAGCTGCAGATGGAGGTGGACAAACTGGCGAGAGAAAATGCCAGCATGAGACTGGAGCTAGATGCCCTCCGAGCTAAGTACGAGGCGTTGCAGTGCTTTGCCCGGACTGTCACCCGCGGGCCCCTGTCGCCGGGCAAAGTCGCCACCACCAGCGTTATCACCATCGTCAAATCGGCCAATCACAACAACACCAACAGCTCCGCCCCCTTCTCCGCCCCGTCCTAGTGGCGGTAGGGCTGGGCTCCCATTCTCCGTCTGGTCCTTGAGGTTCAGACCGGACCCGTTCGCCCTGAACTGAGAGGAGCTCAGCTGAGAGACTGAGGGCGCAGCGGGTCCCATGTCTTCGCGAGGAGATATGCTGCATTCACATAAGTCTGTTTCTACATTTGTCTGTATGTGCACTGTGCAAAGCCTCCTGGCCCCGCCCCCAACGCACAGGCCACACCTCCCCTCCCACACCAGCGCTGGTTTAGCCCTCTGTGACCTTGCCTCATGACTGATAGCACAGATTTCTATTTATATGAATATGTACAAGCCTTACAACAATGCTAGCACAAGCCTATGTTAAAGACCAGACAGTGGAGTATTTGCCATAACAGTTAAGTCTGAAGAGAAGGCCAATAGTAAAGTTTAAGTGGGGATTTCAGAGCTGTTGCCTTAAACTATGCGACTGTGATGTGCCCTGACTCCGGGGTCAGCTGGACACTTCTTCAGTCATTTTATAAAACCGATTCAACCCACTGCCTTTAAAACTCTGCCAAACACACAACCAGATGTTTTCAGTGATTACTCTTTTGGAAAAGTGTTCAGAAAAGCTGTGGAGTTGGCGGCTAAGTGTGTGGTTGGAGAGAGAGCCAGCATACAGATTGCTCTCTATGGGGATGTTGGATCGTACTGCACTTTGATGTGGAGAAATTACTGAGTAGTGTTTAGCTGCTGGGTTAGTGATTCTGATGGATGAAGACAGTTGAGGTGAGGTTTGGTTTGAACAGGAAGTTGCTGAATGGTAAAAGAAGGAGTTCTTTTGACATGTGAAATTATGTGAATCAGTCAGTCAGTGTCTGTGATTTTTATAAAAGGCACACTAAACCGTGGAAGGCATTTTGTTAACACTTCAGTTTAAATGCTGGCTGATGTCTGGGGAAAACAGATCATAGGCCCTGGTGGAACTTAACACAAAGTGAAACAGCTCCATTGTATCTAATGCATTAGGCTGTGACTGTGCCAGGCTCATAAGACTTAAGCAGAGCAGTGGAGGTTTAGCAGAAAGCACTTAAACTGTTTGGGGACAGTATAATCAGAAAGATTTGAGAAAGGCTCTGCTGTGATGATGTGATATTTAAATGTGAAAGAGTTCAGGTCTGACCTGAGTGACTGAAGACCAGGTAAAATCCCATAGCACCACTGTGCCTCTTTAATGCCACGCTAATGTTGTCCATATTGGATGTTCAGTGTTAGCTCACACAGGTCACACTTCCTGTATATTACAGACATGAACCTGCGTCTGGTTTCATTTCTCCTAAAAGTCGAACTGTAAGAACTGCTCCCACTGTGGCAGTGACACTCAACATTGAAAGTCCGTCCAAATATCATTCCTTCCTGAGGTCACAGAGTGGCTGAGTGGCGCTTGGTTCACACAGCTCTTCACTTGTGCTTTTGACACGCTCTTCAGCAGAGAGCTCCTGACTCTGAGCTGCCCCCCTCTTCACTCCAGACATTTGTAAAGTTCAATCTGAATTCACTTGAAACCCGCTCTGTAAGCTGGGAGCCATTCCTGACGGAGTGAGGAGGACAGCTGATGTCAGGACTTCTTCTGCTCAAGAGGACACGACTGTTGCCCCCTGTTGGTGGGGCCTTGCTGCTGTTTGACCTGCTGTGATTGTGAAGCAGGGCATTGCTGTGTCTCAACTTTGTAATTTCACTTGGTTTTAATGTTTATACGTCCCGATTTCTCCCTTATACTGTATTTACTTTTATATGCATATACAATATACATTACATATTTTTCTATATTTATGTCTTGTACTATCTTGGGAGTGGTGTGATTATATAATCAAGTTTAATGTCAATGCTGACCTTCTCTGAAAAAGCTGTGTTATATTTTATAAAGTTCAGTTTGTTTCACACAGTACTCACATAATCTCAAACAGAGGTTATGAACACGATGTTCCAAACATCAACAAACAGAATAATGAAAGTAAATAAAACCGTTTCTTTTGATTAACGCCCTGATTGAAAAACATAGCACAGATACTATTGTATTTGATTCAGCTCTTAGTAGTTATGTACTACATGAAAGGTCTATCACAGCCTTCTAGCTGTAAACATTGTTTTAAAGTCCAATAGGGCTTGGTTAAAGAAATATTTTTGATGCTCAAGTTCACATGATTTTGCATTTAGCTTTTGTTACTAAAATATACCTAAAGCTGCTAAAAGACTGTCTAAATCTTTTTATGGATATAGAAAATATAAAAGACAGCATGTTTACATTGTTCATTTTGACCTAATTCCTCAACATTAAACAAACATCACAAAGGCATCTTGTGCTAAACAAAATGCTTATAGAAGTTATTAAGCACCTATTACTGTAAAAACTCAGCAGCTTAAAGCATAACAAATGTATTTTTATTTTTGTGCCTTAACAAGACAAACCTCTCTCAAGGTGATCACACAAAGTACTGCTATAGGGAAGGATACAAATACTTTATTACTTCTCCACTGAGTATGACTGAAGTTCAAGGTGTGAACTTAGAATGCAATTTTTGAAGCTATCGACAAAGCACAAGTTGGAGGTTGAAGATGTCCTCTGTAGTTTATAATTTAAACTAGACTAAGCTGTAAAACTCAAGCTCTCTGTCCAAGCTACATTGTAAATTAGCTCATTATTTTAGGGGTTTAGAGGTAGAACGAGCTCCATAGTAAACGTATAGTGGGGCATTTAAATGTACTATGTGGTTATGGCTGACTAAATGCTTGTCAAAAGTGCTATGGTAAATATGTACTTCAATGATATGGGCTTTCCTTGTTCTAGTCTGTAGGCTTATCGAGTGACTGTAAACAAGGGCAGATATAAGGCAGCATAAAGTGTACCCTTCACAACTTGTCATTACTCATGTTTTATATTTATTTCATTGATTTATGTAATTTTATTAAAACCTAAATTATTTTTATTTTACATACATTTATTTACATGTTTTTTCAACCCTTATGTACAAATAAATCTGTCTCTGATTTAAAACTATGCATTTTTTCTATCTTATTTTACACACACACATACACACACAAATCAGTTCAACAAATGTATTTATTGAGTGCCAAGTAGGAGACAAGTTAAAGTGACCTTGTTTCCAAATGTACATTCATTTCTGCTTTTCAGGAAGGCAGCTGTCATTGGCACAGAAGAGTTTGAGTATGTTACATCATTTACAAAAATAATTCAAAAGCAACAGTACTATCCGGCCGTACGTGTGCTGTGTTCTTAAATCAGAATTAAAGTTTAAAAACAAAATCTAAATATAAGTCAGAATATACAGGAACATACCTTATTACCATATTTTTGGAAGGGTCATATCTGTACTTCAATTAGTCCCTATAATAATGCCCTATAATTACGCCTTTTTCTACTGGTGCTATTAAGTTTGAGAACTAATTCATATTTGAAGCAGCAATGAGCCCCAATTACAAAAATAATAAATACTTACAATATTTTCTAGCACGCAGAAAAGATTGTGACTCCCTTATATTGGTAAGTGGCTGTACTTGGCCAGTTATAGTCTCTTTTTTCCTGAGATAGAAACATGAACTGGATTAATAATTAAAAACAAATATGACAATTCCTGTACAATTTTACAATCCCTCAAAGTGGATTATGATGTGAATAGTTATCACAAGAACAAAGCCACTGCCAAAAGTCTAACAGCTGCGAAACACTGCAAGTTACCGTACTTAAAACTGTCAAATAAAACAGAATTACACCTTTAGTTATCAAGACAGGAACATGAGAGAAAACTACTGTTCCTACTTTGAAGAAGACAACTTTATACAATTTGTCCCTGTAGTCAAGAAACAAAGAAATTACATTGCTTTAGTCAGCGTTTTGAAGTGCCAGCTCTAAATATGAATGTGAATGTTTTGCCTGAAAAATCACCCAAGAGGTAAGTTCTGCAAAACTTCAAAAACATCCAGTAAATGAAATCTTATTTTACCCAATTCCCAATACTTCACAGACCTGAAGACATGTATACATAATCTTATCTTTTTAGAACGGCTGATATAAAGCACCAAACAGCAAACACTGCAGCAGAAAACATCAAAAGTATGTTCATTTTAAAGGTGCATTGTGTAACTTTTATGCTTTTCTTCATTTCGTCTGGTTTGGCCTCCATGAAGATAGAAAGACAGAAAGAAAGATAGAAATCTGTGGAGAGGTAAGCCTGCTCACAATCAGAATGTCACTTTTTCTAGGTATTTTCGAGCTATAAAACCACTTGTAATTGAATAAAGATTGTTAAATGTCAAACTGTGGAACATTTTAGGCAGAGGAATGACATATCCATAGAAACAAGCAGGTGACTGACCCTCAACCAAAAAGACACAAAGACCAAGCAACAATCTGAACGGGCATCTGACAAAAAATGTGATCAAAATATGGAAGTAGTCAACCAAAAAGTTACATAGTGCATTTTATGTCTTAGTTAATGTCTGGGCACAAAGACCAAGCAACAATCTGAACAAAAAATGTGATCAAAATATAGAAGCAACCCACTAGCAGGCTTATTATTTGCTGTAGCTAGGTAAAAAAAAACAGAACACTAAACAAAAATGAAATCTATTTACCAAATTTTGGAAAAAGTGCTGTTTCAGATAAGCCATGTGGTATGAAACCAATGCAAAAACAAATCTCATAGAGGCAAACGGTGTTGTACGGGAATGCTGTACCCTGTTTTCATTTTTTTCTTGTACATTCTTACATATAATACGGTAAAACAATACAGAAAGATCATACAACTCAAGTAGTACTCATCTTGGTATAGTAATTTCCCTGGAGTTCAAAAGCAAGCATATTCTTGAGAGATGCATAGAAAAAAAGCATCTGTGGTGTAAATGTATGTCAAATTAATATGCAACGTGGACAAAAGGAGCCCGATTATTTGTAGATTGTAATCCGGTTTCACTATGATTCATAATTTATACACATAATAAAATAAGCATTAAATAGGACAATACAACTCAACCACTACTGTAAATATAATTGTTTCCCTTGAGCTCAACAACATTTGCATCTTGGACGTGAGGTACCTGGATATCTTCCCAGCAGTAGATAAAATTATGACAGAAAATAACTGCCAAAATATTATGCAAATTGGGCTGATTTGTAGTAGCAACTTCACAATCATGTATTGAAATTCTTTCCAAGGTGCACTGTTTTTAAACAAATAAAAATGCAACAAGCAGTCTGTTTGTGAGGGGCCTCAATTTTAAAAGTAAAATGGGTTGCATTGCTTCTGTTAGGGCATCTGACATAAAACAACTGCCTAATTAATATGAATATTGGACTGATTTGTAATAGCAACGTCACAATAGATAAAACATCATCACGATTCTTTTCTAGGTGCACTTTTTAAAACAAATTACAAAAGAGTGCTCAAGTTTTTCCAAGCCGTCAATTAAAACGAGTTGTATCAGGTAGGGCATCTGACATAAAAACACAACACAAATCAATATACAAAGTGATTAATTTGCAACAACAAGTCCAAGCCCCAGTTCCATGTTTCATAGGAGCACAATAAGCAGTCTGTTTTCCCCATTATAATATCATAAAAAGCATATATCTGGCTGCATGTGATGTGCCGTACAGCCACTTCCCTGAGGGTCCAAAAAAAAACAGTCGCAGACGCCTAGAATTCATCGTCGGAGGTGATGAGCATGATTTTGTCGGACTTGCGGGGGTTCTTGTTGCCCGAGGTCGCCTTCCCATTGTTGGCGGTGGGGGGGACCACTTCCTGCGTGGACTGCTGCGTGTACTGTTGGTAGGCCGGCGAGAAGTTATGGATGGCGTCTTGGACCATGTCTCCGGGGTTTATGGTCTCCTTCAGGCCGCTGGAGATACTCTGCATCGGGGGCAAGTTGTTCTCTGTGGGGGAGAGGAGGAGATGGTGATTTGATGGGGGATAGATCAGGAAAGGGAAATAATACGAGTGAAGCTTTATGTGGTGTCAGTTATGTCCAATGTCCAACCCGGGGGCGCGTCATGGCGTGGGGTGATATGTCAGATACAATGTGTTTTTATTGCCTTCCAGTAACATCTTAAAGCTTTTCAGTAGTTTTGTCTGTACATTAATCTTACTGAAGAGTAAAAGTATAAGGATATGCAACACAAAACATATAGTAAGCATTACAATTATATTAAAAATGTATTACAAAAACTTGTGAGCTTTTATGAAGTTAACACAAGAACATATAGAGAAATCCCGCACACCATCTTACTTGCAAATTGTGAGGATTTTTGTCTGATGTCCAAATAAATCTTCACAATTTGCAAGTAAGACGGTGTGCAGGATTTCTCTTTATGTTCTTGAGTTGCTCTCTCTCCTCCAACGCAACCGTTTTGAGGAATTGATGTACGAAGTTCTCATCCTTATATGAAGTTAACACAACAAATGCACCCAGTAAAATAATAATGCTATTTTCTAATGTGTGTTATAATGTTCACTTTTCCTCTTGTTTCATTCCCACATGTTTAACACAGACCCTGCATATTTAGTTTGGTTCTTCTCTCAAATGGAAAACACTCCACCTTGTGATGTCATGTGGTAATACAGTAATAATAAACTGCATACACCAGAATCATTTGGATCCTTTCTGCCCTGGAAATGCCGAGCTCTACTAAACCGAAAGTAAAATGAAGCCGTTAACTTGCTCTGCTCCACCTTGTGATGTCATGAAGTGATTCATTTTGAGCTTTGGAGATGTAGATAGACTAATGATAAAGAATTGCTCAAACATGTGGGAATGAAAGCAAAGAAATGTTAGAGGTAACAACACTCTAACATGGCTAAAGCGCACAAGATTTTGCTTAACAAAGGACCTTTATATTTTAAAAAAAAATCTTTAAATTAACTCTTCATTATGTCTTTATGTATTTTTTAAGTCACGTAGTCATTTAGCTGTTGTTTTCATTGTATTTACTGTGAGACTTAATAGGAGACGTGTTTTATAAAGCAGGGCAAAGTGATTAAATACATAATCCAGTTAAGTACCACTGATTGCTTTAATTGCTGTAAATATATGACATGCACCATGTTAGCGTCTCCTCTCTGATACAAAGTGAGAGCAAACAATTACAATCTGACATTAGGAAAATAAGGGCTTTTAGGAGGAGGAGATTAAACGGTGCGTCTCATATTAAAGGTCACATTAGGATATAGAAAACAGTCAAAAATATCATGTGTAATAAAAAGTTATGTCTATGTTATAATGTTGTTTCCTCATCAAAAACATATCTGGAGTTGTGTTTTAAACTAAAGGCAAAATGTAGCTGAAAACTTGAAAACTACCTCTTCATGACATCACAAGGTGGAACAGAACATTTTGAGTATTAGAGCTGTAAACAGAATAATACTAAATGATTATTCAAACATGTGTGAATGAAACAAAGTGCAACTCCAGAAATGTTTTTGAGGAGGTACCAATATTCTAACATAACTTAAAGCTTAATTTTTATACATTTACAGCCATTGTATTGTTTTAAGCATAAATACTACTTGTATTACTAAAGCAACCATTTAATTATTATTACAAATGTGACAGCGCCCTATGGTTTTGAGGTCTTCACCTTTGCGGGGCATTAGCTCAAATTAATCTGTACAATTCCTTTGATTTTTATTGCACGCATTACCTGATCATTTTAGCTCATTGAATAACACACTGAAACAACCATTAAATGTGTCTTTCAACATTGAATTTCACCAATTGCTGTGTCTGAATGAACCAAGCTGTTCTCAGTCACAGGCACTGATAGTCCCTCAGCCCCCCACTGTGAGCCAGGTTCAATTCGCTCTGCTGCTAAAATGACTTCAGAGGGGAAAAAAAAAGAAAGAAAGAAGAAGAAAAAAAAAAAGAAAGCAGTATTGGCAGTCTGCTTTTTCAGGGTGAGGAGCAGCAGTGTGGATGCGGTTGGTGGTGGGTGCAAACACAGGGAACATGGGGGAGAGGTGAAGGGGGAAGTTAGACATGCTCCAGTGGGTTTGCACGGGTCTCGGAGGACGGATAGGCCAATGGTAAATCAGAGGTGCAAGTTGTGAATGGCAAAGGCAAAAACACGTCACTAACACCTGTGCGGAGCCGAGGACAAAGGCAGTGAGGATGTTAACGCTGTGGGCAACATGTGACAGAGATCTTCCCCACAATGAGTCAAGAAATAAAAACTTGAGAGCTTCACTGTGTCATGTATCTACAATATATGGGTATTGTGTTATTCTAATTTGAGATGGATGAAATCAAACCATGATCTGATACTTCCTTAATCCTGCATTAGTCTTATATAATGATTTTACAGATGCTCAAATCAGGCTTTGATAAGGAGGCTTGGCTACAACACGCTAATTTGGTGATATCATCATGTTGGGATTTAGTGTATCTCTGAGTAAAATGTTAAACAAAAAGTGAATATATAAACTATTTAGTTTATATATATGAATTATAAATTATTTGAAATGTTATAGATCTCAACAGAAAATATACATCTCAGCAGCACATACGCTTTTCACTGTGGTCTGCATCATTTCAGAGCCAGAGAAATTCTTGAATGTCTTTCCGCACTCTTATCCCCATTTAACCTGCAAACTCAATCATTTAATAAATCTTATCAAAAGAATAACTAGCTAACTAACCAACTGTGTGTCCAATCACAATCTTTCCTATCTGTAGAAAATTTTTTTGTGTATTTTAATATTTGAACAAGTACCATAACTTAACCCCTAAGCCCTGTAACAGAAAACATTAATTCATGATGAATGAGTGATAGTCCAATAACATAACATAACAGCACTACGTACTGACATAGTGATTCATTAAGTAAGAAAAAAATTAAGCAATACATCATGCTGCTTTAATCATCACAGCCTCTTGTCAACGCAGAATAGAATTAATGACCACAACTAACAAACTAAGTGTCTACAGCAAAGGCTTAAGTGAAGTCTGATTGTACATTCATATGAGGTGACCTGCTGTTTTATAGTCCACATTCAAAAGTAAGTAAAGAAAATGACTCGGGAAGACTCTTGGCCACCGTTTCTCTCATTGGCTATTACACGGTGACTGCACAGTGGCTCTGAACAAATGGGGCGTCAACGAACTGTCATTCAAAAGTTATACAGAGGAGGAGTGTGATGTGGTGAGAGTCGAGCATTTATTAGTATAATCAGGACTGAAGCGACCTTTCTATAGGCCGTATGGATGAAATATGAAATACACTTCATATGACAATTACCTGGACCGCCTTTCCTGTGCACTGGCCTGTCTAATTGAGGCCCCGTTCACACGTACACGGGTATTTTTAAAAACGAAGACATTTCCCTTGTTTTGTACCCATCGTTTACATGCAAATGGAGAATTTGCCTCTGAAAACGAATCTTTCAAAAAACTCCGGAGTTCTGAAGTGGAGATTTTAGAAAAAAGTTCAGCTGCAGCCCAAAATGTGACCAGTGTTTACCTTTTGCTATGATGATGATCATGTGATTACACAACCTTTAGAACAGCAGTCGCACCAGAAACACTTTCCATGTGTTTGCATTTGCACAGCTCATGTGCCGTCACCACCAACAGCTCCGGTTTTAGGTCCGACCTGGGCGGACTGCAGTCCGGGATCATTTTGAAAATGAAGTGGTTTCGAAAATGAGTGGCGTGAACATTTGCAGTCCATAGGCTTGGTGTAGTTATGGTGAAAACTTTTTTAAAACAGGATGCTGTGTACACGATGTTATTTTGGAAAACGGAGGCAGGGAAATATTTGTTTCTCAGAATACCCGGCTACGTGTAAACAGGGCCATACAGACCTGTCATGATATTGAATTGTTTAGTAAATTACTAATGGAACTTTTTTTTTGGAACAATAATCATCGTTTACACATTTTCATTGCACTACCAAATGATTTTTGGTTCTTTTTTGACCATGTGATAAGATCTGGGCCAGAGACGATATTGAATTATTAAGTTAAATTATTAACTACAACTCATTACAGATGCTAAGTGAGTACTAAAGCATTTGATTCTGCTGTTTATTTATTGAGGCGCATGATTTTTTTTTAAATAATAATTTAGATTTAGAATATTTTCTTTTGTAAAAATTTGCCTGACATAAATTACATATATAATAATATGTTTATCGTCTATAAGCTTCAGCAATATACAGTACTTCCAAATTTGTTATTGTGACAGGCCTAGTCATAGTAACAATAAGTAATAATTAAATAGAAAGCTAAAATAATACATTCTCTATAATAAAGAACTAGATATGTTTTATGCTATACTGCGGGATATTATAGCCAAAGGAACAGGAACATTTCCATTGAGACAAGCAAGAAGATGCTCCAGGCTAAGTAAGAGTCAGGGTTTGAGGAAATGCAAGTGTGTGTACAGTAAGAACTCATGTTTCAACATTTTTTGTGCAAGAAAACATTCAAAATGAAATAAATAAAATAATAATAATA
>KN493532.1:0-19083 GCA_000787155.1 Scartelaos histophorus | reverse complement strand
ACACACACACACACACACACACACACACACACACACACACACACACACACACACACACACACACACACACACACACACAAAGAAAACCCTGAGAGGATCGTGATCTGACAGAGGCTCTGCGACAAAAAGCCTCCAGACGCGCCGTTTCACGTTGCCCCTTTCGGACATGTGTGACGTCACGCGGTGTGTCCTCCGTATCGCAGTGACGTCAGAGGCCAGTGATGCGCTCTGAGCAAACTGGAAAACCCACAATATGAAAAGTCAATAAATAAATGAAGGCGCGTTGATGCGTAATCCTTGAATGTCAAAAACTGTTCCGTCCAATTGGCCTGTTGAGAAAAAGAGAAATATTCAGAATATTCATCTATCTGCAGGCCCACACCTGAGCTCTGACACCCGGGGAGCAGGCGCCTGATTGAGTCATTGTGCAAAACATTAAATTTTTGATCCTTGTTGGGGCGTTGTACCTGCACCTCACCCGTTTGCTCTTCCACAGGGGATGTTCGTCCTGGGCCTGCCCTACGCCATTCTCCACGGCGGATACCTCGGACTCTTTCTCATTATTTTCGCCGCCGTCGTTTGCTGCTACACGGGGAAAATCCTCATCGCGTGTCTGTACGAGGAGGACGAGGACGGACAAATGGTCCGCGTCAGAGACTCGTACGTGGACATTGCGAACGCGTGCTGCGCGCCCCGCTTCCCCACTCTGGGCGGTCACGTCGTGAATGTAGCGCAGATCATTGAGCTGGTGATGACGTGCATCCTGTACGTGGTGGTGAGCGGGAACCTCATGTACAACAGCTTCCCAAACATGCCCATCTCCCAGAAGTCCTGGGCCATCATAGCCACCGCCGCGCTGCTTCCGTGCGCCTTCCTCAAAAACCTCAAAGCTGTGTCCAAGTTCAGCTTATTGTGCACTTTGGCTCACTTCGTCATCAACATTCTGGTGATCGCCTACTGCCTGTCCAGGGCTAGAGACTGGGCCTGGGACAAGGTCAAGTTTTACATAGACGTCAAGAAGTTCCCCATCTCCATTGGAATTATCGTGTTCAGCTACACGTCTCAGATCTTCCTTCCGTCGTTGGAGGGCAACATGCAAAAGCCGAGCGAGTTCCACTGCATGATGAACTGGACTCACATCGCTGCCTGCATCCTCAAGGGCCTCTTCGCGCTTGTGGCCTACCTGACCTGGGCTGACGAAACCAAGGAGGTGATCACAGACAACCTGCCCCCGGGCATCCGCGCTGTAGTCAACATATTTCTCGTGGCCAAAGCGTTGCTTTCTTATCCTTTGCCGTTTTTTGCCGCTGTCGAGGTGTTAGAGAAAAGCTTTTTCAAAGATGGGGGGCGCACGTATTTCCCAGATTGCTACGGGGGCGACGGGCGCCTCAAGTCGTGGGGACTCTCACTCCGCTGTGGCCTTGTGGTGTTCACTTTGCTTATGGCCATTTACGTGCCACACTTCGCGCTGCTCATGGGCCTGACGGGCAGCCTGACGGGCGCGGGCCTTTGCTTTCTGCTTCCCAGCCTCTTCCATCTCAAGCTGCTGTGGAGAAAGCTCCTGTGGCATCAAGTTTTCTTCGACGTGGCAATCTTTGTAATAGGAGGTATATGCAGCATCTCTGGCTTCATTCACTCAATGGAGGGGCTCATAGAGGCCTTTAGATACAACATAGAAGAATAACGCGTAGATGTTCAATGCAAAACCCCCGTTTAGTCAAAGAAAAAAAAAAAAAAAGAAACTTCCGGGCACGGTCTCTTCTGCTTAATCCATGCGTAAAAGGCGCATTTTCATGTAGCCTTGTATCGTTCACAAAAACACACTGAGACGTGTCTCTGACATGGCGAGTACCCAGAGTCCACCTGCTGGACAGTACATGTTGTACAAATTACATCTTTTGAGTCGAGTTTATGATTAAATAAAACCAGATCCATTGTGATGCTTGGACACGTTTGGTAATATGTGAAACTATTGATGGGGAAATATTCACTAATAAAAGAGAGAAATAAAAGTCCCTCTGTAACTATTGGAACTAATGCAATGAACACAAGGCGATACTGGCCTAACCATGTGAAGCATAGGGATTAATAATAGGCTATATTTTCTGTACACGTGAGGAATTGGACCTTTCCCCTGAAAGATTTACATACACAGCAGCTATACAAACTATGCATTGAATGTATGATACGAATACACAGAACACCATCCAACTGGGAAGTAGAAATTATACAGCTCCGTTTTATTGCGTAACGCGTGGATATTTATTATTTTGACATATTTTCACGTCTTCTAGATCTGTTATTTTGGCTTTAAGAAATGTCACTGTCCTTTCTGGTTGCAAGATCAAATGGAAAGCCCGCACTTTCAGTTCAACATGGCCTATTCTGAGGTTCAAATAGATTTCCTATTTCCTAATTTGGTGTTTGAAATCAAAAAAAGAGGAAAATGTGCATACATTTTTCATTTTGTGCAATCCAATGGGTCCTGTGGAAATGTTATAAATCCGTATGTGTAGTGTGTTATTGTGGTTTCAAAATGATGGAATGTATATCTCAAAGTCGTTAACATATATCGTGAAATTAATATTAAAGAATAAAGAAAAAGTGACATTATATTGTAAAAACGTGTGTGGTTTTATGTAAAATGAACGGTCAGAACGTGTATTTTTTTGTTCTCTATAATAAAAGAGAAAAAAACATGGAAGGCGCAGTCACATTATTTGAGCCTGAAACGCAACGCGCAGCTTCAGGTTGAAGATCAGGGAGACTGTGGGAAGAACAACACCGAACGGTCCAGTTACAGCAGAATTAAGCCCAAACTCGAGCTCAGAGTTGGTCAGTTCCATTGCAGAATCTCCTGGACTTACTCAGATCAGACGCTCCAGGCCTGGACCTGGACCTGGACCTGAACCTGGACCTGGTCCCTCACGATGCGCTTTTCTCGCAGACACATCTGGCCTCGTCATTTGTTCTGGGCCCCCGCCACCTCCCCGCGCACTGCAGGAATTTAAGAAGTTAATCCAAAGCGTGACTCTGCAAAAGGCCCCACTGCTCCACAGCGCGGGACTGTGCGTGACTGTGCGTGACTGTGCGGGACAGTGAAGACACGAGAGGGAATAAACTATCAGAGGATTAACGCGTCAAAACAGTCCATGCAAACAGGCAAACCGGCTTCATTAAATATATATAAAACAATAGTATGAAGGGTCCAAAATGAGTCCACAAATAGCCTTGTATCGATAAACAGTGTCACCTAGTGGCCATTGCTGGGATTACATCAAGGGTTAAACTCAAATATTGACCTGAGTCAGTCTCCAGCTGCAGTAGTTACTAGTCTATAACAACTGTACATAAACTGTCTCCGATCTGCACATGGGGTCTGATCTTTACTGGACTCAACGCTCGGCAAAGGTCAAACTGATAGATCATATTAGACATTTGTGAGATATATTTAGGCAATGCTTTAAAAATACACCTACACTGAGCCTGAACATTAGATTTGAAAATACATTTAGACACACTGAAATTGTAACATGTATATTGCATTGATCAGTCAAATATTCTGTTCAAATTTTTATTCAAGTATTAGAAGCTGCCTTGACCATTAGCCACAAACCCATATAAAGTGGAGATTGTGAAATGTGAATGAACGGCTTTCATAATATGGAAAATATAAGATGGTAACACCTTGTACTTTATGGATATGAATAAGGCCACAAAACATGACATGTTGGAGGCCTGTGGCATCTGGTCAGGTGCCTGTACATTAAAAATAAACATTTCAAGATGAGATCATAATTAAAATTCAAGGAAATATTTACAGACAGAAGAACGGAAATGTTTGAAACAGGATAGAAAAAAACAAAACCAGGTGCACATTTTATGGAATTACCACAGTAAATAAAGTCATTTCTTTTCTCTTCAATCAAGCATGTGAAGAACTGCTCACTGACTGGACGAGTCTTGATTTAAAGTGGTAGGTTTCTTGGTAGAATTTTCTATGACCCACGGGTGAGTCAAAACTCCCTGGATGTTCAATCTGTGCAAAGGGTTGTGCTTCAGTAGTTTGGCAACCAGGTCTTTTGCTCCAGCGCTGATATTGTACTGAGGAGGGTAGGTGTACTCCACCTGTGGAAATGTACTCATTTAAAATGCATGATTTACATAAATGAGATACAGAAAAATCCTGCACACATTTTAAAATGATTTTCATCCTCACAACCGCCCAGATCCAAGTCAAGCCTTTACCGATCAACTAAACTTGAGTCCATTCATTTCAGATTTAATGGTACCACTGATTGTGGTGATGGCAGTTACAAGATCTGGTTTTCATCTCATTTAAAAAAGGTGCTTAAGCAATAGCTTCATTACCCTTAAGATTATAGCTGGGAAACCTAATGTTTAAACTTTGATAAGGAAAAAAATAAAAATCACATAGGCAGGTACTTTCAATACTTCACCCAGTGATGGGTCGAGCGTCGAGCTACAAAAAACAGCTTTTTACACTTTAATTTGCCTTCTACTAAAAACAGTCTTTCATATACAAAAGAGTAAAATCCACTTATAAGTGAAAGACATTACGGCAATAAGAACAGTGCAAACATCTCACCCTCGATATCCTACGATAAGTCTCCTCATGAGTTTTTGCCTCAAAAGGAGGTTGTCCAATGAGGAACTCATAACAAAGGACACCCAGACTCCACAAGTCAACATTCTGGTCATGAGGTTTCCCTTCAATCATTTCAGGAGGCAGGTAATCCAAAGTCCCACAGAGAGTCGATCTCCTAAAAGCAAAAGAACTGAATATTATCTAACAGACAATTAAAAAAAAACACTTTTATAGACATGGACAAGTCAGTTTTGTTACACCATAAAGATAATGGCATGCATTTTCAAAAATAAAATCTTATGTACATACAGATTACTGCTGATAAGATGTCACGCAATTTTTAAATTTTACATCAACTACAATCCCGGTATGGATTTACACTCCATTTTTTAATTGTTTATCTACTTATCAGTGGGGCCATGACTGAGTGTAGATGTACATCATGGGTTCCCATCTTTACTAAAATCATGGCATTTGGCAGCATGGCAAAAAAAAAAAGTGATAAAAGTGATAAAAGTGATTTCAGAAAGCAGGTGTACCTTGCAGAAGGAGCATGAACAGACCAGCCAAAGTCTGCAATTTTCAGTTCACCGTTGGCACCCAACAGCAAGTTTTCTGGTTTGATATCTCGATGAATGACATTCTTTGAGTGACAATATTGCAGGGCATCTGCCAGTTCCATGATGTACTGCAGAACACAAAGTCAGATTCTTATTCAAGCAGATTAAATTGTTCCAAATTAAATATTTGATATTTAAAATGCACAAGAAATGATGTGAACTCACAGTGGCACTTCGAGCTTCAGAAAACCTGCCGCATCGCTGTAGCTCACTGTAAAGCTGTCCTTTAGGAGCAAACTCAAGAATGAGGTAAACGCGAGAGGGATCGTGGAAGTATCCATAAAGACGGAGGATGTTGGGATGCCTGTAAAATCAGGCAAGACCACTTCATAACTGCAACTATTAATGTTGCCAACAAATTAAAAACACATTTTTTTTGAACCGTTATAAGACCTCTTGACATGAAAACATTTACTAGCCTTAACAGTACATTTATTACAGTATTGTGAAGAAGCTCCCTTTAACTTTTTGATGTGTATATATGTAATAGATCTGATGAGAGACACAATTGGAACACTAGTATTGGCAATATTTGTTTAGAGAGTCAATGAACAATGCTAAAAAGGTAGAAAGCACTGTGAAATGAACCATGTAAATGTGTTGTGATTGGTCAAGGGAGAAAAAACAAACAAAAAACAAGCAATACAAAAAATATTTTAAAATCAAACTTCACTTACCTCAGATGTGACTGTATCTCCACTTCTCTCCTTAGTTGATGCTCTACACCCGCTTTCTCGAGCTGCTTCTTAAATAGTACTTTCAAAGCCAAGATGAACATGCTTTGTCGCTCTCTGGCCAGATAGACATTCCCAAACTTTCCCTTTCCAAGAGGTCGCCCAATCTCAAAGTTCTCCAGGCTCCACGGCTTTCTGCAGAAGGAAAACATTCAAGTATAACAATGTAGGAGAGGAAAAATTGGCCTGGCAAAACAGACTGTAGTCCTGTCTAGCCAGGCACAAGAATAAGCTGTAGCTGTGGCAATTAACAACTGAGAATTTGTAGAAGATGGTCAATGTGGGGAAAAAAAACAAAAAAAACAACTTACTGTGATCCCTTTTTTGGTTTATCTGCAAAATATAAAACGCATTGTAAGTATTTAAAAAACACAAGAGTTCTAGATGTGCATTTATCAAATAGTTCTTCATACTTTGAGTCTTCTCAGTCTTCGGAGGCTCAGATACATTTTTTTGCTGCTCCAACTTAATTTTTGTCTCTTGCACTTTTGGTGGGTTTGGTTGCGAGCTGGTCTTTTGCTGTAACATGGGTTGTACACTCTGAATAACAGGGTCAATATTTTGCCCATTGGCAGACATTGGCTTTACAACAGCAGAGGAGTGGGACACAGGTTTCTGAGGTGCGACTGGTCGCTGAAATCTCAGGGGTCCATTTGAAACACCCATGACACGCTGAGGCATTTGTGGATGTCGTGATACTGGAACACGCATTGGCCCATCAATCTTTGTCTGCAATGAAAATGACAGCACGATATTAACGTTGCACTTCACAAAGGGATTACAGTGCAAGATTTTGAGGCAGTCAAATAGAACAGAGTAAATGTCCTCTGAGGATGTTTGAGGTTAAAAAGGAGGTGCTAGTGATGCAATATACTGCATATAGTCCCAAAATCGAATGACTTTACTAAATGTTATGCACCCCACAGACCAAACTAAAGTTTTATTAATTTTAAAAGAAAAGTCTATATTACCTTTGCTTCAGGCCTTAGTGGATTGCCTTCCTTAGACAGTTTGCCCCTTGAAGAATCCATTGCCTTCAACGCAGAATTAAAAAAAAGTAATTTCTGAAGAGTCAGATAATAATGCGACATGAAAAACTGAACAAACAAGATTTTTTTGGCCTTATTAGCTACAAAATATTATACATTTCCCTAAATGTTTATGATATTGTGTGACTCGTCTGTTTTATCACTGGTAACTATAGCAGACTTAACGCTAACGTTAACTCGGGTAATTAACCAACCAAAATAAAAAGGCAGTAATGAACGACTTACCCAGGGTGGTATTTCCAAGAAGTAGATTTTTAGCTTTTGATTTTAGTGTGCCCCGATCTTGTTGCGTTATTGGTTTTCGTTTAGCCGGACTAGCTAACCTTTAGCAACCTTTAGCAACGTCGACTCCCGATTACTTTTACTATTACCGCATGCTACTGTTAGCCAACAATAAATCTATGAAGAATAAGAATCCAGGAGACAGTTTCAAGTAAATGCATCAAAATGTGGTAGGAAAGCGAATAAATAAAGGATGTCTGATCGCCTTGGTCCAAAATATATCCTCACTCCTCCGGTGCTTTTTTCAATTTTAAACAAACCTCCGTTCAAAACCTTTAAATCTAGCAAAGCATTTTGATTGGTCAGTGAGGACCTTTTTGCTTGAGTCCCATTGGTTCCTCAGATATGACGTAAGGACGCAAAGAAAGAAAACTCTTCCTGAACAGTAGATGGCAGTAATGGAACTATTAAAATAAAAGTCTATGATGGTAGCAACAGGCCGAGTTATTTAATCAATGCACTTTTATAGCTTTTTATTTACATATTATATCGTATTTCTTATTTTATATTTATTTATGTATATAATGACTTCAGTTTTACATTATTTGGTTTAGTTCTTTTCAAAGCAATATCAGAATTTACAATGCAATATCAGAATTGACCACATGAGAGCACCAACCTTTACTAAATAAAAAACAATGATTAACAAGTTCATGTTTTATTGCAAGATAATATCAGTTATAACATGAAAATATGCATGAAATATCTTCAAAAAACCAATACTATATCACTCATTCAAAGCAAATCATAGGTCTAAATAAATAGTACACAATATAATTTAAAGAAACTAATGGCATAATTACTACAAAGGTGCCCTGCACAAAAGACTTTCTTAAATGTAACTGTAACAACAATATCAACATGTCTTTCAGCATGTGTAGCAGCAGTTTTTGTTATTTTAGTGCAAATAACTGTCAAAATGACATACACTGTAAGAACATGTCGATTTCAAGAACCTATTTTCATATAAGTTTGCTACACTTACACAAACTTGACAATGAGTAAACATCTAAGAAAGTCTTATTCAACAAGACTATGGCAGAGGTACCGATCCCTTCATTTGACAAAAGAGAAGTGTGAACCAGGCATCTGTGCAGTTTGAGGTCCCATGTGAATTAATGTAAAGGTCTTAAAATAATAAATACATTCAGTGATGCTGGAATACATTTCATCACTATTTACAAACACCATCTTCTAGTTGACTCACAGTCACATACAGTACTCACACATCAGGAAAGCTCTGCTGGCATTAAACCACATATGGCCAAAGATGTTTTTATGCCCGAAGAGCAGTGGGTTTCTTTCAGCTTGTTAACTGGCACATTTTGACTGTTAGTGCTTCCTTTTCTTCTTAATCAACATCTACAAGGGTTTGACTTAAATATCCCTGAGCAAGTTTTCAAAGTGATCCTGCCAAAGGGCAGTCAGAATGAAACTGGTTAGATTTTTAACTGGTGAGTTTAAATGAAATATCCAAAGCACCATCAAGCACTAAACAGTCATAAAGGAAGAACAATAAAAGGAGATACAGTTTGACACAGACTTTGGGAAAAGGAGGGAGTCATTGATCTGTAACTGTGGCTGCTGCCATTGGAGTCCGTATGGTCCCACGGGCTGTGGCTGCCAGTTCTTCTATTTCAGAATTTAAACGTCTTATTACCCACTCCATTGCTTCACGGCCCTGTACAACACACAGATATAAAATATAAATGAAATATAAAATATAAGCAGGTTTTGAATGGTTGACTAAGGTCATAGGTCACATTATGATTTGTATGATAAAAAGACTTGCCTTTCCAGCATTTGTAGAGATGGTGTTGGCCATAACTCCCTCTAAATAACTGCTTAGACTTACTCCTTTTACTGAGATGATGGCTTCTTGTGTCAGGACAGTTCTAGAAAGAGTGAATAGCATTAATAATGCTTATATACAGTAAGTTAACAAACATTAAAAACAGTATGAGCAGAGATATTTACTTTTCTGGATCTTCTGGATGAGGCTTGTATGTTAACTTCTCATCCACAGAAACCAAGTTTGTTAAAGTAATCTGGAAAACAAACACAACACTTTCAAATGCAAAGTCAGGATGTCTTTAACATTCTCAAACAAAGTATGTTCAGCATTGAGACATGAGTCATATTGAAGCTGCACAACTAGTCAGACTGAATTAAATCACTGTCGGCTAAACAATGTTCACAACAGAACAACCTGCTCAAATAAAATATCACCAAACAGTGGACGGGTTACATCAAACTCACATTAGTAGACTGAAGCTCAAGTGTTTTCTCTTCAGGGTCCACGACCGAATGCTCTTGAATATAAGTGCATGTCCGTGAGTTACCAATGATCTGCAGAAACACAATATACAGAAAAAATATATATTTTAAAGCAAAGGGCTGTGTAATATTTGAAAAAAAAAATACAGACAAATTGTAACTTCAAATATATATATAATTCCATTATCCTAAGTCAAAATTGAGAATATTGAATCATATATTGACATATTGTAAATGAATATTTAAATTCAATCACTGGAATCTATGTGTTGACATTATGACAGAGAATATCCATCTACAAATCCACTTCCCAGAAGATCCATTTTTGAAATCTCAAATAATTTTCTTAGAAACTGCACTACACCCTATAATTCTACGAAATACACAATACACAATTACTATAAACATGTACAGTTTACTCAGCTAGAGATTAAGGACAATTTGCTGAGGAGCAGCATTAGTGCGACTCAAAATGCCTCAGACTGTGCACAAGCAGAAGAAAAAAGGCGTGGGGTTATTATAATGTCTGTGCCCAATATGAAGACTCAATGTTCAGTGTTCCACGTACCAGCGTGAAAAGTTACATCACAGGCTGTTATAGGTGACACTTAAGTAATGAGAGGAATGACACCATGGCACACGGCCATAAAACAGTATTTATCCTGCAGTTCCACAGTGTCACTGAACAGAAATAGCCACAGGGTTTAGGCCGAGCTTCGTGCTCGGGGCATCAGCTGATTTCCAACCATAAAACGAAGCAGCTCTAGAGGTGAAAACTTGTATCACGTTAAAGTCAAGTCAGTGATCCAAATAGAACACTTACAGATTTCACTATGGACGGCAGGCCCCACTCTGTGCTGAGAAGCCTTTTACTGTGTAGACGACCTTGAGTGTCAACAGATCTGTCCAAAACATCGACACCGATGACACTGGGATTCATGGGGTTTGGATACTTCTGCATTGCAGCGTTGGTCACAGTTTCCCATGGATGGCTGCAACAAAAAAGACAAAACACTGAAAATCTCTTTATGTGCAACTGTCTACAGACTAATTACACATACTGGCAAATGTTCAAGGAGGCTGCAAGAAAAATAAATGTTAATTTGAAAGATAAATACTTTTCTTTTGTAAAGGTTCTCCTTTAGATAAAACGTGTTAAAAAGCCGTTATGCAATAAGCACTAAACGGCAGCCTACAGAAGTTACAAAAGAAGTCTGATCATAATGAGCAAAAAGAGCAGTGACATGTTGCCAAGGAGACGAGAGGGCGTGCCCCGCGTGCGGCTGACGTAACCGCGCGGTACATCAAGGTGGGTGAAAGGTCGCGCATGCGCACTGGACCATGGGACTGGACCGGCGACTTTTACGCAACACTGAGGTCTTTAACACTGCGGCACAATGACTTGTCTTTGAAACATGTTCATTTTACTCTGAGAAATATGCATCGCAAAGCCAAGACCTAAACCTAGAAGGACAAAATGCTACTTTAAGAAATGCCATTTTATACCAATTAAATAAATATCATCTAATCGTCCCCCCTAAACACTTTGGATGTCTGTATTGTTTGATCCACTAAAGTATTATTATTATTATTAAAGTATCATTATTATCATTATTAGTAAGATCAGGAACATAATGTGACAACTGTGGGATCGAGACCATCGACACAAATCGTCTTTAATCTATTAAACTAGCTACATTTCATAAGCGCATTAGTGAAATCGTCTTCTTACTTGAAGATGTGTTCCGATGTCCAAATCTTCATGGTTTAACTTGTGCTTTTTAATGCCCACGGCGGAGACAGTCCCAAAATGTAAGAAGAAAATCCACGCGCGGCCAGGACTAGCGCGAGGCCCCGCCCCCTTCCCGGCGGAGTCACGAGGGTCTGTGACGCACTTCCGGCCTGTTACCGCACACTGTCCTCCCCCGGGTCCTACCCAGGGTCCTACCCACTGTCCTATGTGTCCTATGGTCCTATCATGGAAGTATAATGAGACAGAACATGAGTCTATCCCCTGTCCTCAGACCCAGAGCTGTGAAGGGCTTTGGGGGAAAACAATTTAAAACTCATTTACTTTTTAACTGAACTGCTTCATTAAATAATAAATGCAAATGATATAAGTGTTGTTATATGTGATGCTGTTAGGCTACTTCAAAATACAATATTAGTCTATAGTCAATAATAGAGAATGTGTGTTGTGGATTATTATTGTTGTGAGAGGAAACACATTTTCAGTAATGGAAATATAAAAACATAAGCCAATAGTACAAAATCTAACAATATAACATAACTTAGGGGAAAAACACATCTGTATATTATATGAAATAATAGTCGGTTCTCTAATGTTTTTATCATTCAGTATATAAGGTCATGAGGTACCAGGTGAAACCTCCAGAATCCCCTCACTGAACTGATGGTGACACCTACAGACGAGCCCTGAACCGTCTGGAGGTGCTAACGGTGCAGAGAAGAGACGTTTGTGAGTGAAGACATATTTTTTCAACTTTAAGACGTGTAAACCCAAATTGTGAAGCTGCTTTTTAAGCCTAATAGTGGATCTAAAATCCAAAGACAACATGTAAAACTAGACTCTACATGTACAGTGCTCCTGTCATTAAGAATAATTCAGCGTTACTTTTGGTATCAGTAAAATAAATGTGATTTGAACAGGCTTAATTGATATGAAACATGCAACTGTATTTAAGAACATTTTAATATGAACATACAGGACTAAATAAAACTCTCAAAAGAATCCTCACTACAGCAAAACTGTATATACTGTATTCAGTATAATCAAGCCATTTGCATTAATCTATGTTGGGCCTTGTACACGTGGTGCCAGCTTATCTGCCACAGACACTCCGGCCTCGCTCTGTGTAATCACCGTGCCCCAGATTGTAACAGTGGGAGGAAACTCTGTGGCACCGAGCTGTCAGCGAGCGTCCGGCAAAGGGACGATTCAGCTAATTAAAAAGTTCACACAAAAAAGTGGTCATATTGTTTAAAAAAAATAACACAAATTCATTACATGTTTGCAAGTTTCATATTTTTTTCAAAACTAAATGTCTGTATCTATTAAAATTCTGCAGAGCCGTATAAAAATGATATAATTCAGTGTTTCCCATTAATACATGAGTCTAAAAACAACCTGGACTATTGTACAAATATAACAAAATTAGACTTTGCTGCTCATTGTATTTTCCTAAACATATAAAACAGGAAACACTGGTCAGAAATGATGATTAAATATAGGAAGTAAGTGACATGTGCACTCCACAAATTAAAGGAGATTAAATAATGCAAATAAAAAGTATTTGTACCACCAGAATCTTAACCAAGTGTAATGGAAACGATTATACGATTGTAGCTCAAGGGACAAACTGCCAACACAGTCAAATAATCACCTGTATCCACTGTGAGGGTAAAAAACACCACTTTTTCTGGCAAATCACACGATCACATCATCCTTAAAATAACTGAGGTACATAAAAATCATAAATAGACAAACTTTTAGACAAACATTTACATTTTTGCCAGGAGTTTTTACGATCATTTCTACTCATCTGTTGTCTCCCCACTTATCTCAGTCACTGTTTCCAGTCGAACCTCCACCTGGGGCTGCACTTTGGCCCCTGGAGGTGAAGAGGGCCCCTCCTCCTCCTCCTCTCCTTCACCATCTCCATCCATTTCTGCTGTGGCGTCTTGGTACTGTTGGTACTCTGACACCAGGTCGTTCAAATTGCTCTCAGCTTCTGTGAACTCCATTTCATCCATCCCTTCTCCAGTGTACCAATGCAGAAACGCTTTGCGCCTAAACATGACTGAAAACTGCTCGCCCACTCGTCTAAAAATCTCTTGAATAGCCGTGTTATTGCCGATGAAGGTGGAGGCCATCTTGAGGCCCCGTGGTGGGATGTCACACACAGCCACCTTCACATTATGAGGGATCCAGTCCACAAAGTAGTTGCTATTTTTCTGTTGGATTGCAAGCATTTGTTCATCCACCTCTTTAGTAGACATACGCCCACGGAACACACCTGCCACTGTGAGGTAGCGCCCCCTTCTGGGGTCACACGCAGTCATCATATTACGGGCGTCGAACATTTGCTGTGTGAGCTCAGGGACAGTCAGTGCTCTGTACTGTTGGCTCCCACGAGGAGTTAAAGGGGCAAAGCCTGGCATGAAGAAATGAAGACGAGGAAACGGCACCATGTTTACGGCCAGTTTTCTCAAATCTGCATTGAGCTGCCCTGGAAACCTGAGAGACGTCGTGACCCCGCTCATTGTCAAGGAGACAAGATGATTGAGGTCTCCGTACGTCGGTGTTGTGAGCTTCAGCGTACGGAAGCAGATGTCGTAGAGGGCTTCATTGTCGATGCAGAAGGTCTCGTCTGTGTTCTCCAGGAGTTGGTGCACAGACAGTGTGGCATTGTAGGGCTCCACAACTGTGTCTGAAACTTTTGGAGACGGCATGATGCTGAAGCTGTTCATGATGCGGTCAGGATACTCCTCTCTGATTTTGTTGATGATGAGAGTGCCCATGCCCGAGCCGGTGCCACCACCCAAAGAGTGGACCAGCTGGAAGCCCTGGAGGCAGTCGCAGCTCTCGCTCTCATTCCTCACTCGGTCTATCACCTGCTCTACGAGCTCAGCCCCCTCTGTGTAGTGGCCCTTTGCCCAGTTGTTCCCAGCTCCAGAGTTTCCTGGAATCAGACAATGATTTGTAAAAAAGTAATAGCATCAAACTTTAAGATGCATCACAACCACCATCACCCTTATGTAACTCCACTGTCCTCTTTGTTCCCACGTTCTTCAAATAGTCATTTATTATTATTCTCATTGGGAAAAACACAGAGCCAATGTCACTGCCTGGATCAGTTTGAAAATCACATTTTAAATGTATCCAGAAGAACTGACAGAAGAGTGAAACATGACTTGCCAAACTAAGACAAGAATCACATGTATTTCATGTTTGCACAGAATTTGCAGGATTATGCAGAATAAATCGCCGTCTTTGCAATTTGCTTATTGTGTCCATTCAATTTGTGATTAATCTTACAGCCCTATTTTATATTTTATGTTCTTTTCAGTCTTACACACCAGCTTTTCAAGAAGCGATGTCTTAAGTATACTTAACATATAGTTATGTTAAATATACTGTTATAGTTATATTGTGATAATCATGTTTCTCACTGTATTTTTTGCAGAGTGTATAAATAATGTTTGCTGTTTCAAAATCTAGCTGCAATATACTGATGCAAATTATATTATGATAAACAGTAACATGTGTATTATGCACAACATGACCATTATACCACAGTGACTTTCTGTCTGATAATCTCATTAAACCTAATAAACTGATTTTGAAATGGAACTATATCTGAAATAATGGGCTGCAACAAGCATGAAATACAATAAAATATAATGTTCAGAAAACAAAACAAAACGTGTCATTAAATAATGTGCATGGATCAACCAATATAAAGTTCAACTTTATCTCACCATGAATGAAATTGTCAGGTCTAAAAAGGGGCCCAATGCGACTCCCTCGGACACTGTCCATGGTCCCTGGTTCCAGATCCACGAGCAGAGCTCTGGGCACATATTTTCCACCTAAAACATAAATATGCTTTGCTAGTGATTGTTCTATGGTTAAACATGGCTAAAGCAGGAGTTAGTTTGTGCTGAAGGAGGACGATGTTGATCATCTGGGAGAGAGTTTACAACCTGTGCTGAAGGAGGACGATGTTGATCATCTGGTTTGTCTTGTCTCTTTTTGGCCTGAAATGTTACTCACTATTGCATTAAATGTATGTAACTCCATGGAGACAGGCAAGCTAGGCCACGTTATAGGTCAGAACTGTATGAGAAAAGTTACATAAAGCACCTTTCAAATATGATCTTTATGTATGAGTTTGGTAACACATAAACTCCCGTCTGCCCCAACAGCATCTCCCATAAGCTCCATTCAAACAGGCAGGACACTTGTGTTAATGATGCTGCTGACCTGCTGACCTCAGTCACTTCTGCCTCACTAACATGTGCGTTTGCTACTTGACTGTTACAATCTATTTGTATGTTTTACCATGAGCCTCGTTGAAGTAGACGTTGACTCTCTCCAGCTGCACACTGGAGTCTCCTTCATAGATCCCTGTGGCATTGATGCCGTGTTCTTCACTGATCACTTCCCAAAACTGAAACAGACAAATGAAAGTTTATTTGCAGAGCAAAACATACAGAACATTATTCAAAGTCCTTCACAAAAGAAGAAGAGTGAGTTAAACTCCCAATACAGACAAATGAGTCATAAAACTGAACTGTCCAACTCAGTGTTTGTCTTGATGAGACGAGTCTCAGCACTAAACCTTATGGCAAATATGACATAAGCCAAACTCTGTTGGCAACAAGTACCTCACCTGTGTACAGCAGGTTTAAGGACACAGACACAGGTAAGAACTTACTTTACCACATTTGTCAATGTTCAAGAATAAAGTGACATCTGAGTGGTGGTGCTCAACATCCTTAAGAAATCGAACAGGTCTGTCAATGTTCAAGAATAAAGTGACATCTTAAGAAATCGAACAGGAGCAGGTGAAGGTCAGGTCAGGTGTTACAGGTGTTACAGGTGTTACAGGTGAAACAGGGGAGCACATGTGGTGGCTCAGGCAGCTGCTGTGTCTGTGTGACCTCCAGATGTTCACACATGTGCCCAGTGAGGCTCCACACCCTGAGGTCCCACTGAGGTCCTTGAGCTCCCCCTGTAGTTACTGTGCTATCGATTTACACTCATACATTTATTAAATAATACATAATGGCTTTACCTTTCACCTCAGTATCATCATCTACACTGCAGCACAAGGACAGAATATAGCAGCAAAATTAAAGTGACTTCAGTGATAATTGACGTCACATTTATGTTACAGTAAAATGCTCGACATCCACGGGTTTAAAGTGATGAAAAATTAGGAGTGTTGTCCAAACAATTAACAACTCTTTTGGATATTATTTTGAAAAGAAAATCAGAAATTTTATAGGAGTAATCATTAATGATTAAAAAAAAACAAAAAAAACAGAGATTAGAAAATACAGTAAGTTTGATTGTTTTTGGTTTTCTAGTGTAATTTCTTATTTACATTATAGGCAAGTACTATTTTTTAAATACTAATGATAAAGCTTAACTATGTGTTTTGTTGTGATGTTTATATTAAACTCATATGTAGCAGTGTCCCATATTCATATTTATTGTATGAATAACCTTTTTTTAAAAACATATTTTGAACAGGATATAAAACACAAATGTCTTTTTAGTTGTATTTTCTTTTTTGAGACGTGATGATAAAAATGTCACGCCCGTGCCAGTTCACCCAAACTCTTATCTTTTTCCTCAAAGACCCACAGGGAAACTCCCTGTGTCACTTCTGTCACTCACAGCTCCTAAAACTCAACAAAGACTTTTAGAAAGTAAAACTGGATCAGTCATGAGCACAATATAGAGAAGTCAGTTTACAATAAAACCAACATACACATTTTTAATAAACTATAGTGATACAGAAAAATTAAAAGTCTGTATATTTTTATGTTGTTAAATTAAATAATTAAAGAAAAATACAAATATATAAAATAAAATCATCATTATTGTATTTATTTTAAGGTAAATAAATATTAATTTCCTTTTTAAGTGAATGTAACAAAGTAAATTAAGTACAGTTGTTCTCAGAGACTCGTCCTGAACCTTTTACTGCTCCTCAGACCTGGGGGGTTCAGACAAGGACAACCTGGGCCCGAGGAGGCGACTGATGATTTACATTTAGGAAAAATTACAAATTATCATAATAAAATACTCTATTACATGGTACTTTTTCTACTGATTTTTTTTTAATTAATTGTTTATTGTTTCTCCTATTCAGGTTATGGGAAGCATCCTGTGTCACCATGGCAATTAAGCAAATAAAACTATATATATATTTACTTTGAAGGAGAAAAGAACCCTGTAAAGTCCTTAAAAAACAAGCAGGAGTCATTTGGTTCCAGAGACATGACCCTGTGTCACTGACAGGTGCAAAAACATTTGTAAAAGCCACAAAGCAAAGAGTGTCATGGCTCACCTGATGTGAAACAGTCAAAATAAATGTATAAATGTTATTACCTTTGAGCCAATCTGGTTGCCACATTGTCCAATTTGAAGATGTACAATTTCTCGCATGTTGATGCAGTTATAGAAAAGCTGGTGGGGGTTTCTGATATCAAGTGCTTCATAATGTGAGCTTTATACTGCCCTCCTGCTGAGGTCATCGTGATGTCAGGACGTCCCTGACAACTGCAGCAGAATAGTAGAAAACAACTAAAAACTAAACAATAATCACCAAGGCCATGTTCAGTTAATGAGATGAAATATTGTGTTTCATATGTTACTTTTAGGACATTTATCAATCAAACCATGGCAAGACTTTAGTTTAGAAGCTAAGCCCAAAATGAACCAGGAAAAAAGAACAAAATACATGAGAGATGCTGCCCTCTTCTGGCCTAAAGGAGAAATCTCTACTTCTGCATAAACTTTTACATTTACAGCTTTAAGTATTTATTGTTAATAGGTTAATTAGATGCTTATGTTCTTGTAAATATAAAACAATTTCAGTACCTTGTGTGGATAGATGGAAAAGGACTGTGGTCAGTTGTATCTGCGAGCAGAGCAGATGTAATTATACTATATTACACTATATCTATATACTATATACTATATACTATATACTATATATTATACAATATCTGCATCATTATACTATATCTGCATTATTCCTTCACAGAACCAAACTGTCCTGCAGGAACATCAACAACAAATCAGGTCAGTTTAGTTTTCTTTTCATAATTCAATATCAAATCAATTAGTGAGTTATTATTTTGTTACAAAATAATAACTATTTTTTTTTTTTTTTTAGGTTAAAGATTAAGATTGTTGTCAAATAAAATTTATTTAATAATTATTTTTAAACCAAACCAAAACACTGAGATAGAAACATGTTTTTCCTTTGCTGAAGTCTGTAATGGGGAAGCAGCGCCCCCTGTGGTTCTAGTATTTACTGCTGCACTATGACTTCTGTGATCACACTGAACCAGCAGCACTTGTGCTTCAGCTGTAGGTCAAACATGAGGCCACAGGGGCCTCATGCTTCAGCTGTAGGTAAAACACATGAGGCCACAGGGGCCTCATGCTTCAGCTGTAGGTAAAACACATGAGGCCACAGGGGCCTCTGGTGGTTCTCCTCTGTCTGTCTGGAGTCTAACTCATAACATGAGGTCGTCTATTAAGAAGTAATAACAGGTGTAATAATGGAAGTAGGTCTGTCACAATAACACATTTTGAAGAGTGATATATTGTCAAAAAATACACAGCACCAAAGAATATAAATAAGAAACTAAACACAAACAGATATAAACACATCTCAAAATATGTTTCCAACTATTACTTACTGAGTCAATGTTGTGGCTTCAGTGGACGGAGGTGCAGGAGTCTG